>DWKF01000003.1:0-153181 GCA_018249355.1 Cecropterus longipennis
CAATTTCCACAGTCTTGTTGGGTGCGATAATAGTAATCTTGCTAATTACTTGGGCAATTTACGAGGTGCTTAAATGACTGAAATAGGACACAACTTACAGCATGCGATTGACAAAATAAATGGCAGGCAAGCAGAAATAAAATGTAAATCAAATGACGGTTGGAAAACAGCCAAGTTTGATAACAATTACAAAATGCGCGAATTTACAAACTTATTGGATAGGTTTAATCAAGAGTACGAAGTTGTTTATACACGTAGAGAGTGGTTTAGGAAAATATTAAGAGTTATCTGGATACTATCCATTGTAATGTTGTCTTTTTCGTTAACATTTATGGAATTTTCGGCGGCTTATCGTTTGTGGTACATTGCATTGATAATATTCTATGTTTCGACATTTAGGGAATATGTGATTGATATGAATTGGTAAAGGAGCAAAGCGTGGCAAATGAAAGTAATAGAAAAACAAGTCTACATCGTGGGTCATCGCAAGACAGATAATGACGAGTGGGAAACATCAGGACAGACTTATGGAAATTTAATTGACGCACAAGCGGTCATGAACAAATTAAGTAAAGAGACGGAACAACAGTTGAAACTGTTTAAATTTGGAAGGGCAATACCAGTATGAACTATAAAGAACTAAGTAATAGTTATAAAACAACTGAACATTTCAAAGACCGTTTACGTGAACGATTCAACGTGTTCAACAATCAGTTACAATGGGCGCAAACGTTTTTCAACTCACAACCACGGTTAGTTAATGAAATTGACAACGTTCAGAAATGGAGCAACGGCAATATTGTTGTGGTTACAGATGTAAAAGACCATGCCTATGTGACGGCATACAGTATTTCAAACAATGTCATTTTGGATTCTGCTAGCTATGCAAAATTTCAAAAGGTTGCCAATGATCTAATCAGCAAGAAAAAGAAAGTAACGGTTAAAGAAATTTCTGCTATTAAAAAGTCACTAGTGACAAAACTATCTGATATTGACAACAGCTTGAAATTAGTGAGCGATACTAATTTATCCATTCAGGTCCAATTAGATGAGCTGCACAGTTACGAAGAACGAATTGCTAGCTTTATGGAAATTGTGATTGTGGAGGGGTGAGAAATGATTTTGATAGCTATTTACGCAACAGCAATCAGTGGTCTATTATTCTGGAGGTCAGAATATAAAATATACAAAATTAATAAAAAAGTAAAGCATGTTGAAGAATCCGCAGACATCAGAATTGATAATGTGGGAGATAAATTGCACGATCATATCCGAAAACAAAAGTTCGCTCGACTATTCGGATATGAAAATCAGAGTGATCTGTTTGAATATCTCGATAACATATATTCGTATTCACAATTGTACGATTTATATAGACAAAGATATGGGAACATCAATCCAGATTTAGTTACGCGCATTAATATAAGTAAATATACAAAGAAAGGAACAAAATAATGGCAACATTGAGTGAATTAACTGATTTTGAAAACAAGCTCAAAAAGATGCTTGAAGATGAACAAATTGATACACAAACATTTGAAGATACGGTTGCTTCATTAGATAAAGATGCAAAGATTGACGGACTTTACGCTGTGGCTACAAATATTCAGGAAACGGTTGATATTTTAACGGCACGTATCAAGATGAATCAAGACCGTGTTAAATCTGAAAAAAAGTCTCTTGAACGATTGTTAAATTATGTGGCGTTTGTTATGGAAAAAGCTGGCGTGAAAGAGTTGCGTACCCACACGTCGTTATTCACAACACGACGTAGTGTGGCGGTTGAAATTGATCCAGAAACATCACGTATTCCAGATGAATTTATCAACGTTAAAGAAACAAAGACACCTGATAAAGCTAAATTAAAAGCATTTATCAATACAGGTGGGAAAGTCAAGGGTGTGACGGTTGTTGAACGCACGCATGCACAGGTGAAATAAATGAAAAAACGAGAAAAAGGTCTTAAAACACCATTCAGAGTATTGATTTACGGTAAGCAAGGTGACGGTAAAACATCAGTAACACGATTTGCACCGGGTCCAGTAGCCCTGCTAACTTTGGATAACACCGATAAGGTTCTGGATAATGTCGATAAAGACGGTATTGTAGAACGTTTCTATATTGAAGATTACAGTAAGATTCTTTCTGAAATCAATGAATTTATTGAGTATGTTGCAAACAGTGAATTTAAAACAATTGTGTTTGATAATTTAAGCGCACTGGAAAAAGTTTGGTTTGTTAATGCGGCTGACGAGGGTAAAAACCACGGTATCAATTCAATGCAGGACTATGGCAAATACTCAAATCAACTAATCAAAATGTTGTCGTACATTGATAGTCGATTGAAAGACAAAAATGTTATCTATACAGCATGGCAGCGCAATGGTGAAATTTGGTTGGAAAGCGGTCAGAAAATTACACCATTTCAACCCGATCTACGAGACAGTGTTAACAATTACTTTATGGGTACTGTTCACGCAGTGACACATATCAAATATGACCAAGAAAAGAAAGAACGTTACTGGACTTTGACAAATTCAACAAACGAATATGCAAAGAATCAGATTGACAGCCGCAAACGTGCTAATTTCGATAAATTATTTGATTGGGAGGTCTAGTGATACATGCCATTTCAATTGTACGATTATCAGAGCAAGTTGCTTTCAGACGCACGACAATCGCTTGCTAATGGTTCAAAAAGTGTCATGGTAGTTTCAGCTGCTGGTTCTGGTAAAACAGCTATGATGAGTGAAATGGCTAGATTAACAACCTCACATCACAAAAGAGTGTGGGTTATGGCACATCGAAAAGAATTGGTAAATCAAATACGAGATAGCTTTAAATTTAATGAGGTTGATTTCGAGTATGCGGTTATTAAGACAGTCGGAACTATGGTTCATAGAATGAATAATATGGCACCACCTGATTTAATTATTTTTGATGAAGCTCATCATAGCATCGCTAACACATATCGTAAGGTTAGAGACAAGTTCCCCGATGTACCAACGATAGGATTCACAGCCACACCGTGGCGAATGAGTGGTGTTGGATTTACAGATATGTATGATGACATTGTTACTGGACCAAGCATACCGTGGTTGATTGAACACGATAAGTTAGCACCGTTTGATTATTATGTACCGACATTTATTGACATCAACAAGATTAAATTTAATTCTGCTGGTAATGCTACTGCCGATTCTATGAACGAAGCCGTCGGGGATGAGTTAGCGACATTAAATTCAATCTATGATCAATGGAAGTTGTTAGCGGAACAGGAAAAGACGATTACTTATATGTATTCAGTTGATAGCTCACACGCGATTGTAGATTTGTTTAATCAAAACGGAGTACCCTCAGCCCACATTGACAGTAAAACACCGAAAGCTATACGTGATAAGGCTATGCAAGATTTCAAAGACGGTAAGCTACAAATGCTTTCTAACTATGAATTGTATGGCGAGGGTGTGAATATTCCAGACGCTACCACAGTTATTATGGCGAGACCCACTAAATCATTAGTGTTCTACATTCAGGCTGGTATGCGTTCTATGCGCTATCAACCAAACAAAAAAGCGCTGATATTAGACTTTGTGGGAAATGTTAATCGGTTTGGCTTACCTGATTACGATCATGATTGGGAAGAATACTTCAAGGGTACTAAAAAGAAAAAGAGCGGTGACTTTGAAGCGCCGGTATCCACATGTGATAACTGTTTTGCGACATTTTACTCAAATGAATGGGTAGATGTACACAGTGGTACTAACGAAGATGGTAAAGAAACGAAATATAAAACATGTCCATACTGTGGTGAAGTAACAGAAACAGTTGTTGAGCGTGCAGAGAAGAAATCTGTCGACATTAAGTTGAGTAAAGTAACTGATCTAGATGAGTTTGAGAAAAATCGTTTAGCTGGGTTATCGGTTCGGCAAGCTAAAACACCAATGCAAAAGTACAAAATTCTGCAATCTCGTTATGAGTTGAAGCTACGAGAAAAAGATGGTTACTTTGCAACAATATTTATGACACCTGATTGGAAAGAAGATTGGTATGAACCATTCGCAGAACTATCAGGAAAATCACTAGAACAGGTTAAGGCAAACATTAAGTGGGCGCATAACCAAAAATCACTAGAACGTAATAACAAGTTAGATGACTTGAAAATATTTTAAAACAAGAAAGAGGATATAATAATGGGATTTTTAGACTTTGATACAGACGGTTTGGAAAAGGTTCAACCGGTTAGTAATCGTGGCGGTGTACCGGCAGGCGTTTATGAAGTGATTATTAAATCAGTTCAAGAACGTGCTACAAAAAGCGGTTCAGAAAATACAAACTTTGACTTTGTGATTCGCAATGACATTCAACAACCACGACAAAATGCGCATATTTTCATTCCATTCTGGCACAGTAAGTTGGAAGAAAAAGAAACACAACAAAAGACTGGTTTGTACATTAGCGAATTGAAAGCTGGAAAAACAACATTCTCACTTTCTGATAGTGATTTGAAGGAAGTTAAAAAAGAGTTTAACCTTGCGTCAGCTTTGAATAATGCTCATTTGAATACAGACGGTAAGGCTTTACGTGAGTTTAACACAAAAGAAGAAGCGATGAACAGTTTGATTGGCAAGCCGTTACGCATTAAAGTTTCAGCTCGTGATAACGAATATAACGGTGAAACAACTATTCAAAATAGTTTGTTCCCGAACAACATTACGAAAACATCGGCTCCACAAATTAACCACACTTGGGAGGCTGGTAAAGAACCTGTCGTACCTTCTCCATTTGCCGGTGGAACAGAAGTTGACATCAGTGATGATGACTTGCCGTTCTGATTGGAGGATAGATAATGGCAGAAACAGTAGTACACGTTACAACTTTAGAGCAGTGGAAGTCGGTATTAGATGTTTGGTTTAAGCAAGGATTTAGCTGGTGGCGATCAGGAACAGCACATAACGAAAAATGTTTCCGTAAAGGCGCAAGGTATTTACTCCTTGACCAAGATAATGATATTCTAACCGCTTCAAATTTAGACCGTAAAATTATCGAATATTCAGAGTTCATAGCACAACAGAAAGAGGATAAAGAAGTGAAAACATATTATGTTACGCAAGAGACATTAAATACTATTGAAGTATTAAAGAACAAAGATTTTCCATTAAACGGTCTTCTAAATGAGCCAGGCCGACCACTAAGTTATGGTTTAAATGCTGAAGAAGAAAAAGCACTATTACGTTATCTAGGTGGCGACGAAACAATTGAGTTCAAGGTTAAAGAACCGTTGTATCGACTATGGGCTATTGACCAATATGGTGCAAAAGTTTATTTCACCAAAAAGAATAATATTTGGAGCGGTCAAGCAACAGAATTTAACAGCGATATTTTTGAAGCGCCACTAGACGAAATCAAAAAATGGCAAACGCCGGCTTGGGAAATTGAGAAAGCAGATTAAAATACCGCCAATGGGTGAAAAGACGTTAGCCCAATACAATCACTAATAGGAGAAAACATGAGTTATACAGACATACCGCAAGAATTGCGAAACCTAAGACAATGGGGGCTGTATCATAGGATTTGGCAACCAGATAAAAATAAATATACCAAAGTACCTGTTGACCCTTATGGTGGTGGCGCTGGTAAGTCTAATGACTCTAGTACGTGGTCTGACTTTGTAACGGCGTTAAATGCTATGGAACATTTTGAAAATGCTGATGGATTGGCGTTCTATTTCGCAAATGGTTATTTTGGAATTGACATTGACCATATTAAGTCTGATGTTGACGGCTTTATTGAAGGCGATCGTGAAGATAATATTGTCAATGAGTTTGTCATCTCAACACAATCGTACACAGAGAAGTCTATGAGTGGTGAAGGCATTCACATTATTGCTAAAGGAAACTTACCAGAAGGACAACGTCGACACAATAACTTTGAAATGTATGATAATGGACGTTTCTTTGCGCTTACAGGAGACACAATCACAAAATCAGAATCAATTATGAAAGTACCTGATGAAGTCATTGGTCGCTTACACCGTAAGTATTTTACGAAGGCAAGTAAAATCAATGCTGATTTAGGCGTGGTAGATAATACGGTTACTGAAAAAATTGATACACCAACATTACTAGAAACTATGTACGCAAGTAGTGCAGGTGTACGTATCAAACATCTGATTGACGGTGGTTGGGAAAATGATTACGCAAGTCAATCAGAAGCCGACCTTGCATTAGCTAATTATTTGTCGTTCTGGACCGCGCGTGATTTTGCACAAATGGACGAAATATTCAGAGATTCTGATTTGATGCGGGCCAAATACGATGAGAAGCGTGGGCAAACGACATACGGTATAGCTTTATTGACTAAAGCCATATCCGAACAAACGGACGTGTATCACGGCAAAAACTTGAAGCCGTTAATTGATCTAGATGACTTACCAAATTTTTTAACAGGTAATGCAGAAGTTGTTGCCGAGAAAGACGACAGCCCAAAACAAAAATTCTTTTCTTATGATGACACAGGATTGGCAGAACGTTTCAAATATTATTATGGTGATAACTTTTTGTACGATACAATCGCACGAAAAAGCATGTATTATGACGGTCAAGTATGGCAAGAAGATAATTACCGATTGCTAGAAAAAACGATGAACAAAACAGTTGATCGCATTAAGGAAGAACCAGAATTTACGATTGCGCCAGAAAATATGGGCGATAGCAATAAAACACCTGATGAATTGAAAGCTGCGTTTAAAAAGAAGTCACGTTCACACAGTGCTAAAGAAAATGCAATTAAAGAACTTCGCAATTTAATTACAGTGACAACAGATGATTTTGATAAAGAATTAAGTATTCTGAACACACCCGGCGGTGTCCTTGAATTAACTAGTGGAGCAGTTAAAGAATCTAGCCACGAAGATAGATTCACTAAAATAACTAACGCCGAATACAACGATAAAAAGGCTCCGGAACGGTGGTTAGCCTTCTTAGAACAAACTTTTAAAGGCAATGAAGAACTGATTGAATTTACACAGCGAGCATTAGGTTATGCAGCTACTGGAACGATGGACGAAGAAGTAATGTTCATATTACACGGTAATGGTAAAAATGGTAAATCTGTATTCATGAACACAATTGATTACGTATTAGGTGATTATTCAATTAACGTTGATCCAGAAACAGTATTCGCTAGTCGTTCACGTAATTCAGGTGGTCCAAGTGGTGATATTGCACGAATGAAAGGCGCGCGTTTGATGGTACTATCAGAACCAGAAGAAGGTAAACCACTTGCAGAAGGTCTAGTCAAGAAAATTACCAGTAAAGATACGATCACAGCTCGTAAATTGCACAGTAATGAAATTGAGTTTAGACCAACTGGAACGATTTTCATGATGACTAACCACAAGCCTATTATCAATGGTACTGATGACGGTATTTGGAGACGTTTGATTTTTATTCCATTCAGAAATCAAGTTAAAGCTGAAAATATGGATAAAAAGTTGGAAGATAAGTTACGAACAGAAGCTGATGCGATTCTTGCATGGATTCAAGAAGGCACAATGAAATGGCAACGTGACGGACTTAATCCACCACCAGTTGTATTGAATGAAACTAATGAATATCGTGATGAAATGGACGATGTGCAAGCATTTATCGAAGAATATTTTGATTATTCAGCAGATGATCGCACAGAATTTAAAGAAATTGCGACACGATTTGATACGTGGAAAAGATTGCACGGTGTTGATATGACTAATAAAAAACTGGGTCGTGAATTAGGGACTAAATTTGAAAAAAAGCGTTCAAATGGCAAAGTTTATTACTGCGGTTTATCCTTGAAAGTGGAAGAAATAGCACATGGCATTAAGTTAGATGATTTGGGGTACTGATGAGAGAACAACAAATACAAAATGAAGCAAGAATCGCTTTGTCTAAAGATGGTCATACACAGTTTAGAATTAACACAGGAACTGTTATTACAAGAGACGGTAGACCATTCAGTTCTGGTACGCCAAAAGGTTTCTTTGATTTAGTTGGTTATCGCAAACAGGACAAACAAATATTTTTCATTGATATGAAAACAAAAACAGGGCGGATTCGTGATGATCAAATTAAGTTTTCTATCAAACTAAAAAAGGATAACGTTATCCATGGCATTGCACGTTCTCCAGAAGATGCATTAAAAATAGTCAATGAAGGTTTAATTGGCTATGGTCTTGAAAAATATGAGTAAATATACTTGACTTTTGTAATTTGTTCTGCTAATATACGCATACCGGATGACAAGGGGAACGTTACGAAGTAGGCGCTATGGGCGTAACGCGTTGGTGTGAGTGGTTTCTATCCAACTGATAACCAGTAAGTAAATATGCGAGATTTCTAACGGTTGCTCGCGTACATAAATAATATTGTTTCGGGAGAGCTTATGCTAATGATTAACAGAAATCATCCAATCAAATTGAGTCATAAAGAAATCAAAAGAGCTGAGATAATTTTGTCACAATATCCTTATTTTAATTATTTAGAACAAGAAAGAAAGGAAGAATTGGAAAGGCTGAATAGCGAAATTGATGAGAATATTGGCGGAAGTCGAAATTCATCAAGTGATAGTCACGTTCATGAAAATAAAGTGATCAAGTTTTCTGATGATGAGATGCTAAATAAAATAAAGCGTAATCGTAAGGCAATTGAAACTATGATGTCACATCTTGAGCCTTACCAAAAACAGATTATTGAACTATCATACTTTCAACGTTTTAACCAACCAAATGCAGTTAGAATTGCAAGCGTAGCAAACGTTAGCAGAGCCACTGTGTTTCGTTATCGAAATCATTTCATAACTCACTTATATCCACAATTGAAATTATGAGTAAATCAGAAACAGAAAAAATTGTAGATTTTCTAACTAAAAACGATCAAGAGGTCACAAAGGAATTAATTGATTATGTTAAGTCAATTGGTCAGTATGGTTGGAAACGAGAATAGTGAAGTGAAGTTCTGTAATTTATTACTACGTTACGACGGACAGACCAGTGCACTGGTGCGGGAATCTACGAACAGGGTTATTGCTTATCCATTAAAAGCAACGTTATGGTAGTGAAACATAACGAGCCAGTGATGATATGTTCCGGTTATGCTTCGGTGATTATCTAGGCTCATATAGGGTGACCATTGACCTCAAGTAGAATAGCACAGTGTGTGAAAGAAAGTGGTTGTGTCTCCATAGACCAAAAACTTGGCGCGAAAGCCTATTAAACGTTAAGGCAATCACTGTCAGACTTCGGGCGCTGACACAGACAAGTAAAGTCTATAAAAACGTGCATAGGAATACGTGCATTGCCTCACTGTTGGCTAAAAAAACAGGAGATATCCCGTGTGTGATACCTTACACACCTGTATTCATGTAAGAACGCCCTACGTTGTGAGCTCCCATTTGCAGCGTTAAAAACCCAATAAGGCTGGTAAGGGTATGAGCCTGAAAAGTCCAATAGAATGAGATGATAGGGAATCGTTAATAGTTTCTGGGGGCGTACATAGTGACAGTTTCCAAAATGGAAATAGTCGTATTGAACAGTCAACTAATAGTTGATATTTGGATTATTTATTGAAAAAATAGCTATATTTCAAAATACAGTAACAAAAAAGTACTTCTATTTTGACAAAAGGGCTATTTTGCTTAAATAGGGAAAACTAAACTGGTCTTTTTCAACCAGTTTCACATATATGGCAATACATATTCAAATAAAAAATCACCAGACTATTAGTTGATCTAATAGTCTGAAAGTCTATGGAGATAAATTATGAAAAAATACAACTTGGCTTACATCGTCAACGGTCGCTATATAAAAAAATATAATCTAACGATTATACAGGCAATCATCTTAACATTTGATTTGAAAATCAAAGGTATCCAATACGAAACAGAATCTGTGGAAAATTCATGAAAAAAAACACACAAGAAGCAACGCAAGTAAATGAACGATTTATTCAAGAAACCAAACGATTAAGCGTGGAACGTCATAAACGAGCGCATATCCAGATAAAGTCAGAATTAGTTGATAACAAAAACATCAATTATCGCAAACACATGAAATGGATCAGTTAAATGCAGTGGAAACAAGAATACATCAATACAGTTAAAACATTGGCTAAACAAGGGCTGTCATCATCTAAAATTGGTGAAGCTATGTTTGAACAATATAACATCAATTTCTCTGGTCGTACTATTCGTAAATATGCACAGGGCGTAGAAAAAGATAATACAAATGTACGAGGTGTGGAACTAACTATTAATCAAGACGGTTCTCAAACATCTATTACACGCATTCAAATGACTAGCGAACAAGCAAAAGACCCTGGTTTTGTGTTACGTGCGCACGGTTTTGATTCTGCTAAATGGGACATCATTTCACTCAAAAATAATTTTTGGCAAATGGGCAGTAAAGATAGTGATCCGGTTGATTTGTATCAATCAAAGATTACTGTTAAACCACGTGTGGTTAAATTTAATGTTGATGATTTAATTGAGACGTTGAATCGTAATGTTAAACCTATTGAAGTGAAAAATATCCAGCAAGGTGAGACTTCATTAGTGATTAGCTTGTTTGATTTACATTTCGGCATTACGAAACTGAATATGCTAAAAAGTCATATCAACCAAATTGGAAACATACTGAAAAAAGGTTATAAACGTGTGGAGATAATTATTGGTGGTGATGTGCTACATAGTGATTTCATTACTAAAACGCAGACTGCAAGTAACACACAATTAGATCATGTGAAGACGATCAAAGCATTGAATGAAGCTGAATCATTTATCAGCACAATTATCGAGATGAGCTTACAATATTCTCCCACAGTTGAGGTTAAGGCTGTATCCGGTAACCATGACACTGATAGCCAATATCTATTTATTTGGGGGATGTCTAAAAAATATCCACAAGTTAAGTTCGATAATGAATTGAATACCGAAAGATTGGCGTTTATGTTCGATAAAGTCGGTATTATGGTTGCTCACGGTAATTTAGCTTTGAAACGTTTGCCAATGTTGTTTGCTAATGAATATCCTGACATCTGGGCGCATTCAAAGTATCGTATGGTAGCAAGCGGACATTTTCACACAGAAAAGAAAACCGATGTTGACGGTGTGATGATGTGGCAATTTGGTACAGCAAAACCTAACGATCCGTACGAAAAAGCTAACGGTTACACTATGGGACGAAAACATTTACAGTTGCTGGAATTTGGCAAGGAAAGGTTGTTGGCTACTTATGAGGTTGAATAATTCAGATATGGTGTATGTAGCTATTATGTTTTTATACGTGGCAGTTTTATCGCTTATCGGAATTGTTATCTCTGCAATGAACCAAAATTAAGGAGTAAACCATGACCATACTAACAATAATAATAGCAATTTTAATGGTTTTTATCATATCAACGAATTTAATATTGGCGACTGTAGTAAAAGCCTTAGATGAACTATTGCGGATTGTTATATTAATGCTAAAATTAAAATAGAAAGCGACGCTCCAAGACTATGTTCACATATTCAAATAATCTTTGAATTAGTAGATAACCAGAATATTGACCACACGAAATACTTGTCATGGTTAGAGAATTAAATTTTTTTTAAACAGCGTCACGTTATGATATCTATAGAAGTAGAGGTTTTTATGAACATTGGATATTTATACTTGGCCATCGCCATTATTTCTGAAGTAATCGGATCTAATATGGTTGTGAACACTGATGGTTTCACCAAGCTAAAACCTACATTAATTTGTATATTCTGTTTTGGATTAGCAATATACATGCTGTCATTGACTGTAAAGCATATACCACTTTATATTGCGTATGCAATTTGGGGCGGCTTAGGAATCATTTTAGTCACGATTTTGGGTGTTATTTTTTGGAAACAAAACATAAATATTGCTACTTTGATTGGAATATTATTTATTGTAGTTGGTGTTGTTATAGTTAATTTATTCGAAAAAGCCCATTGATTAACACAAATTATACATACACAAAAAAAGCACATTAACATGTGCTGTTGTTTTATTTCAGTATTGCATCCGACCAATAAGATCCGTATTTGTCAGGATTTATTGAATAGGTCACCTGTTGACCAGAGCTGGTTGTTCCCACTAGAAAATGTCGTGATGTATCCCAATGTATGTTTGAAATTGTAGTGTTTGTTTGAGTCACTTTTATTACCGCACCTAAAATAATTAATGCTGGTGTAGCAGTAACACTAGAAACCTGCACACTGGTATTTATTTGACCAGAAGAGTTTATTTGTAAACCGTTGCTCGGTAATTGGCCTGGCTTTTTACTTATTAGTTGACTTACATTTAAATTGGAACCGACAATTAAATTGGATGGATTAATCGGAACCCAAGCAGAACCAACCCAAATATAACGTGTAGTACCGTTTGTAGACACAAGTGTCTTATTCGTCGAATCCCAAAATATTTGACCCACTTCGGTATATGGAGGGTCACTGATAGGGTTTAATGAATTAATAGAAGTAATGCTCTTTAAAAATAGATTTGACAAAGCACCGTTGTCTTTAGCTGCAACCAAATCAGAACTAACATTATTGAGTGCAGTTGTTGTTTTGGCTAAACGGGAAGTGTACATATTGATTTTATCAACAATACCATTGCCCCCAGAAAATTTTAATATGATGTAACTGGCAGAAACGATGTTAAAAGAAACTGACATTGTTATCAATGTAGCAATTATTATTTTTCTCAATAGTTTCCATGTCATATGCTTATTTTATTTTTATTTAGAGCTTGATGTTGATGTAGGATCATAACTAACAGCAGAAGAAGCCTTTGAAATGGCGTTATCCGCTGCAGTAGTGTCTACTGTTGTTGAGCTAAGAGCATTTGAAACAGAGGAAACATAGGCATTTGCCGAGCTAATTTGTTGATTAGCGGCTTTTACATCAGTGTTGTGGCTATTTTTTTCCGTTGTTAGTGAATCAGCAGTGTTGTTCAGAGAGGTGTTTAAATCTTTAATTTTTTGAGATAAGTTATTGATGTTTACAGATATTGTACCATCGTTATTAAATGTTAAAATTGTGTATGCAGCGTATGCTGTGCCAGATGTAAGCAAAGCTAAAACGACCAAAAGTACAGCAAACTTCTTCTTAGATGTGATTTTAATTCTTGACATTCTAAACTCCTTATTTTTTGTGATAATCGTTTATCAATATAACAGTTTTTTCGGATAATTACAACAGCTTATTTAAAAAAAATAAAACAATGCTAGAACAACTAAAACAAACAGCACTAGACCGTCAGCAGTTCATCACAGAGTGGGCGGATTCACACCCATACATGGGATATAATCCAACTGAAAAAGAAATTCAAAGTTTCTATAGAAGCAAGCCGTGGGTAGCTGTTAGACAACAAGTGTTGAATAGGGACAATTATGTTGATCAGTTTGAATTAGTTGAGAACGATAGAATTATTCCGGGTAATACAGTGCACCATATTATTCCATTGAGAGAGCGTTGGGACTTGCGCGCTGATATTCGTAACTTGGAAGTCATTAGCAAGTCTAACCACAATCGTGAACATCCAGAACGAAATGGTGGTAGCGTTGTGCGCACTGAATATGAAACTAAACGCAGAAATGCTAAGTTAGTTCACGCTGTTAAAATAAAAACTAACGATGAATTGATTTGAGTGTGATATGATTTGGTTATAAAATATTTGGAGAAACTAGAAATGAGCAAATCACGCACTATTTTCGCTATTACATTAGGAGGAATTCTCACGGCCGGACTGTTAATTTTAAGTTTTTCAATGGCTGTTAAGTCGATATCAAGTAATAAAAGCAATTATGTAAAAACTAGTTGGATCAATGTTTCATCGCAAAATGATGATTGGAAAATCACAATTGACAAAATAAAAACAGAAAAAGTCGAAACTAACAAAAATAAGTATTCGTACACTATAATAAACAATAATCCTGTTCTTAAAGAACGAGATGATTACTATTATCGCACCGTTATTTACTTAGAAATTAAAAATAAAACGGATGAAGTTTTGAATACTTCATCTGCTGACGGGACTTTCACCTTAGTAGATGGCGATGGTAATTACAGAACGGAAGCAGGTAGAACAATGAACGCCTATCTTGATGGGGTACCATTTAATGGTCAGAAGATTGGTGCACAGTCAGTAACAAAAGCAAAACTTGTAGTGATTAGTAATAAAAATGATTTTGAAATTAAAAATTCCAGAATAATTATGCCAAACTATTATATTAATGGATCCAAAAACGATTTAATTTCAGGTGGAGATTTTAAATTCAAAATTAAGGACATCAAAACTAAAAGTCAAAATTGAAAATGAAATTTCAAAATTCAATTTCAAAATTCAAAACGAAAAATGAAATTGCGCGCAGCTGTATGTGTATACGGAGTTATAAAATAATTTGGCTGATAGCGTTTTTTGTTTGAAATACAAATACAATTTATTAATACTGTGTTTTAAATGATATTTGAATTGATATGTTAGCTAAATTAACTGAACGGTTTGATTGAAAACAACGAATCAAACCGGTTTAATTATGATCTATAACGACAATCTGAAATCTGAACATGGCAATTATAAATAACTCATAGCCGACTATTGGTTTGTGGGTTATTTTTTTACTATCAAAAATTTAAATAAGACAAAGTTTTATTGAAGTAAAACAAATTTAATTTAGTTACGCTTTGCAAAATAAAGTAGATGAATCATATATTTTTATAAATTTAGCGAAAGTAAAAGATTATAAGGTATTGCTACTTATTTTTTTAAAAAAGATATTTTATCCCACGGTGTGATCTGACTGATAACGTTTGTTGAAGATCAGATTCGCCACAATCATATTGCTATTAACTCTAAAATTTTAAAATTGGTATACCTTAAAATACAAATTGGATGATTTTGGTTTTCGTCTCTAAAAATCAGTTCATAATAAAATTTCATCTGCGTATGTACACGTAAATATACACATTTTGGTTTCGTATATACTCGCATCACGCATGTACGCGCACGCGTATATAACTTATGTATGTGCGTGCGCACGCGCGCGTATGACTGAGCGTGTGTGTGCGCTAATAGGGCAGAAAATAGCCGGAAATATTTCACAAACAAGGGCAAAAAATTGTTTTAAAATTCGTTTTAAAAGCCTATAAATTAACATTTTAAGGTATATTAAAGTCGCGCTTTAATCATCTTTCTTCTATTGTGAAAAAAGGCAAAAAATTACTTTTAAAAAAGTGTTGACATATCAATTTATTGAGTTTAGTATTAGACACATAGAAAAACAGCAAACAAAAAAACCGGCAATAACGCCGGTTAAAAAATTCATGTTTGTTGGTAAATATACGAGGAGATATAAATATGATTTTAACATTAGGATTCATGGCAGCAACAGCGTTACAACCTTACAGCGTTGATAAATTGGACAACGTTGTTACATTGGTACATGTGTATCACGATACAACGGTACACCTATCACATGCGAGTGATTTCGAAATTGTAGTGGATAAGGGTGGCGAGGCAATCAAAGCAGCGGACGGCAAAAAGTCAATGGATATCAAAGCAAAGGAAGGCACGACATTACACATTAGCGCGTTGAGCGGATGGAACAAAGACACTTATTACAAAGTAGGGAATCAAGTTGTAAATGTGAGGGCATATAAAAATGTGGATTATTGATTTATTGATTATCGTGATAGCAGTTGCGGCATTTGAAGTTACGGAATATTTGAACCGGTTTGAATAAAAGGAGATTAAGAAAATGAAAGAGTTTAACAATTACATGGAACAGGTAAAAAACAGCGTTGCGCAAATGATTGTGTTTAACAATTATCCAAACGTTAGTGAAAATTATTATGATAACGAATTGCAAGCAGGAACAGTACAAGCATTAGAAGATGGTGACGTTTACCAGTGGTACGCCGTTGAGATTATCGGGAACGAAGACGAAGAAACGGAACGCCTTGGAATATTCTGGGACGACGAACTGGAATTGTATATCATGCCAGTGACACACTTTGGAACTGCATGGAATGGAGCTTATCCAGTAGACGAGCGCGAAGGCTGGGAGGATTAAAACAATGGAATTAAAAACATTTGTATGGACTGAAACGGATAACGTGGGATATGGCGATACGGCGTTAGGCGAGTTTAAAGATAACGAGATAGACCTATCAGACGATGAGGCGCGACGCCTTGCAAATGATATTCTGTTATCTTTGCGGAACAATGAACACATTACATTCAGAATAGATTAAGCCAGTACCGGAGTATTTACCGCCGTTCGATTCGGCGGCTGGTTATTGTGCAATAAGCACGGACAAAAAAACGTGAGGCTATTAATATGGATATCAAGAAATTTGAAGACTTAGCATTTCAAGAGTATATAGACAAAGAAACCGGCGAACGTTATGTGTTGGATTTTATCGAGGGCAATGGCTACGGTGAAGATGGCGAAGATTTTTTCACGATTAAACAATTAGGCGAAGACGGTGAGGAAGACTTCATCGGAACAACGCCGGACAATGGCGACAATATAAAAATGATGGCGTGGGAATATAACGCCGTACCAGTAAGAGAGGTATAAACATGTTTACAATTACAGATTATTATAATTTACTAGATTTCAATGGTTACATATTCGACGCGATCCAAGACTATGGGATGCCATTTTCTGAATTGATCAACGGACTTTATGACAACTTTATAGACAATACAACCAAAGTGGACCAACAAACGGCGCACAACATTATCAAAGATATGTATCACGCCAGTGAATCCAGTAAGCGATATATTTTAGGGCTGCTGGATATGTGGGCGTATGATTCAATCAGTCACGGTATTTAGTACCGTTTTTTATTAGAGGTGAAAACATGAGAGATAAAAGTATACTAGAAAAGTTGGAGGCGTTCCGTGAATTTGATGGTGCAATTATAAACCGCTGTCCATCACGCGAAGGACTACTAAAGTTTATCCAAGCGGATGGCATTACTATATCATGGTACAACCGTGGAAAAATAGGCGTACAAATCGGAAACACTGACACGATTGCTGTCGGTATTCGTGAACTATCTGACGTTATAAGTGAGGTGATACAATGAATCCTAAGACAATAGCTATATTACTCATGTTCTTATGTCCGTTTATTATGTTCGGCATTGTGTATTTGTTCGGCTGGTTGCTGACATTGTTTGCGTTGCTATTCGGTATATCAGTATCAGCGGCGCGAATTGTCGGCATTGCATTATCGATTGTTATCGCCGTTATGGTTATCAATTATCAATCACATAAATAGTTATGTGATTTTTTATTTGCGTTCACATCTATATATCGTGAGTAGTCCAGTGATTTATTTGCTGGGCTTTTTTGTGTGCTCAAATAACACGCTCACAATACATATATCCTTAATCGTCCATATAATTAGATATAAGGCGTCCTAACGTTACATAGTGTATTGATACTAATGTATATATAAACGTTATCAGTTGCATTTATATTGCGTATAGTTATGTATCGACGCGCTCACATGTGCTTGCTCGTCGTGCTATCAGTCTGTTAGCTTATCGACATGCTAACTCGTCGCGGTTTGGTCGGTGAGACGTTTTTGAGACTTTCACAAACTCAGTTTTTTGCAAAAAAATACACCCCCCTATCTCATTTATTTTTAATAAAAGTCAGCTAATGAACGGTTTGCAGGTACGAGTAACGTGAAATCGTTTTATTTTGAAACAAAAAAGCGCCCAGAAGAGGCGCTCGCTTAATTTTGTATCTATTTAATCGCTATTGCTTGTGTTTACAGGCTCTATGCTATCACCAGAATTTTTAATTGTCAACAAAAGTTGATACTTTTTTGAGACTTTTGAGCCATTGTTTTGTTGTAAGGTGGTTAAAAAAGGAGATTTTTATGGCTAGACCAGCAAAATCAATCAAGATTCAAATGATTGAGGGCAATACAAACAATAAAACCCGTGAAGAGATCACAAAACGCGCTAAAGCTGAAGAAAAATTTGATGTTGTTTCGTCTGAACATATGCAACCGCCTGTATATTTAGGTGGCGACTCGAAAAAAGTATTTAGAAAAATCGTTAAAATTATGGAACCTGTTGGCATATTAAATGAAGCGGATATTGATTTAATTGCAACATACGCAGATACGCAGGTTGTCTACACACAAGTTATGGAACACTTAGCTATGGAAGGGGTTGTTGATCCAAACACTGGTAATCCAAGCAAGTTCATTGGAGAACGAAATAAATTAGCTGAACTCATGCGAAAGTTAGGTGACAAGATGGGGCTTAGCCCACAGGCTAGGGCGCAAATTGCTAACACTATTGCTGGGTTATCTAACGCAGGAAAGGAAGACGTCAGTGAGTGGGACCAAAATTAGTATTATAGAAGAAAGCTATGCACGTCAAGAATCATGGTGGAAAGATTATGTGGATAAGTATCGTGATTGGTATTATTTGACGAAACCATCAAAAATGTTGCTGACCAATTACTATGCTGAATTAATCAGAGATGAAGAAGTTCCGGCTGGAATTATGGTTAAACAGGCAGTTGATAGGCACTTTAGAGATATTGAACGTCAAGGAACGAAAGATTTTCCGTGGGTATTTGACGAAGATAAAGCATGGCGTCCAATTAGATTTATCGAGGAAAACATTAAATCATCCACAGATGGTAGCGGTAAAAATATCGTCATGCAACCGTTTCAACATTTTATTATCGGCTCATTGTTTGGTTGGGTTCATAAAGACACAGGACTGAGACGGTTTAAAGAAGGACTAATATTTCTAAGCCGGAAAAACGGAAAAACGACTCTGATCTCAGGATTGGCTTCATATATGGCTGGATTCGACCATGAAAAGGGCGCGCAAATATATGCGTTGGCTAATCGTGCCGACCAATCAAGATTGCTATTCGAAGAAACCGGAAAAATGATTAAGGCAAGTCCCTTCCTAAGTGATAGATTCGTGACCAAGAAAACTGAAATAGAATATCCAAAATCAAATTCTATTATTAAAGCGTTGTCTGCTGAAAAGTCAGGAAAAGATGGTTACAATACCCACATGGCTGTGTTTGATGAAATTCATGAATATAAAGATTATTCATTGATTAACGTTATGCGAAACTCAATGGGTATGCGTTCACAGCCAATGACGATTTATATTACCACGGCGGGATATGAATTGAATGGACCATTGGTTGAAATGATAGCAACAGCTCGTGGCGTTTTGTCTCATTACGAAAATAACGAAAACGAACGTACATTTTATTATTTGGCAGCAATGGATAGCGAAGATGAAATTGATGATCCAGAATTATGGATAAAAGCCAACCCTAACTTCCCAATGATGCAAGGACTTAATATGTTGAGCAGTTGGAAAAGTTCTCGTAGAGTTCCGGGAGAAAAATTGGACTGGATTACTAAGGTATTTAATATTTTCAGTGAATCTAGCGAATTAAGCTTTTTGGACAATGAAACAATTCTATCTAATTCAGAAAACCATATAGATATAGATGAATTGAAATTGATACGGCCTGTTGCTGGGTTTGATTTGTCCGAAACAGAAGATTTCACAGCGGTTACTTTGGAATTTCCATTACCTGACGGAAGAATATATTTAATGTCACATTCTTTTGTGCCACAGACTAAATATGATAAAGATGTTGATAGACAACCCACATATCGCAAATGGGAAGCAGAAGGTGATTTAACTATAATTCCGGGTAAAATCGTTGATTACGAGTATATTTTGAACTATATCAAGGAAAAGGATAAAGAATATCGCATTAGACAGATAAACTATGACCCTGCTAAAGCAATATTCTTACAATCAGCTTTGGAACAGGAGGGGTTTACACTCGAAGTTACTCGGCAAGGTTTCACCACACTTGGTGGACCAACTCAGAACTTTAAAGAATTGATGATTGCGAATAAAGTTGTATTCAACAATAACTCTATGTTGAAGTGGTATATGTCAAACGCTACTCTAGTTAGAGATAGAAACGACAACTTTATGATTACAAAAGCTAACCACAACCGTAAAATTGATGGACTAGCCGCTGCATTGAACGCCCACGTTAAAATAGCACCTGAACTGGCTAAGAAAAAGTCTAGTGGTTTCATCCAAACCATCTCTTGGGACGACCTATAAAAGTTTGTGAAAAGATCGCTGAAAAGTGGTCTTTTTTTAGGGGGACAAAACAGCACCCACGGAGCTATTTTTTTGGCACCAAAAAATAATTTTTAAAAATAATATTACAAATGTAATAATGAAAAAATAAAATGTCAAAAAATTGATGAAAAGGTGTTAAATAATGGCACCCAACAAAAATTTTGGCACCCACCTCAATTCCTACTCCCACAAGGTGTTTAGTTATAGGGTGTTATTATTTTATATATATATAAATATATATAATAATATATAGATACTATATAAGACACCTATACAGAAAAAATAAAAACTTTTTTTCTAGCTCATAATGGCACCCTGATAGAAAAACAGGCTTGTGAAATTTTATGGGAATGCGGTCTTTTTTATCAGTGCTAAAACGACACTTTTAGAGCTAATTTTTTGGCACTCTAAAATAACTTCTTAATATTTTATTACAAATGTAATAATCAATGAATTGAAACGTCGAAAATTTGACAAAAAGTGCTAAATAATGGCACTTTTGAAAAATAATGGCACTGACCCCAATCCTTACTCTCCCAAGTGTTTGTTATATATAGTGTTATTATTTTATATATTTATATATATATAAAATAATATATAACAACTATAAAGAGCACTGGTGCTACTAAAAAAATAAAAACTTTTTTTGGCGCTCATAATGGCACTGTTTTGAAAAACGGCACTTGTGAAATTATATGTGGATTTAATATATTTCGATTTAAGGCGTTTTAATGTGCGGTGTATGTAAATATACTCAAATTTATTTAAAATGCGTATATTGACGTTATATGGCGTCTGGAATATATAACTGTGGGCTATATAATACCGTCACGATTCACGACGGTATTAGGTAACACTGTGGACCCCTACGCGGGTAAGAATAAAAATTCTCCACTTGTGGGTAAAACAAGCTTCGACAGATGTGTCAATTATTCTGCCAAAAGTGGCGTAAAAGATATTCGCAACAAACTGCGAACAAGTGTACTTTCGGGTACGTTTTTAACGGTCGTACTTTGAGGTACACCCGTTCATTAGAAAAATACAAGTGTAGGTAAACATATAGTTGTCCAGTTTTGGACAATTATGACTAAAACTACTTTTACTCATTTTTGAGTAAATCACATTCTCCACTTGTGGCGAAAGCAGTTACCAGATAGTTGGGAAAATAGATGGGGTGGTACAGCACCACCTCAATATAGGGTAGTGGTTCCTAAAGTGGCAAAACACCACCTTTGACCTGATGCACTGAAGCGGTGCGCCAGATTGCTTAATCCTAACTGGGCAAAACGCCCACTTAGATCTGCGGTACTGATTCGGTACCTCAACTCAATCCCAAAATGGGAACAAGTTGATAAAAGGGGTCTGTAAAACACCAATAGCTGACATAACGATTCGTTCTGTCAGCTCAACGACAAAGCGTCTTTGAGTTATTTCTTTGCCGACAAGACGTCGGGGCAGGCTTACGACAAAATGGGAAAAGCCAAAGCTACCGTTTTGGTAGTTTCGATAATAGTGGTAAAAAAGTTATATTCATTTCACGTCGGGGTAAATAAAAAAAGCCTGAATCAATCAGACTTCGGTTTAATGATTTATCAAAACCAAAGATTAGAGATAAGCTCAAAGTATACAACATACCGTCTTAAAACCCAGTCATATCAAAGGTTACAGAACGTGATACTAAACGTGAGATTTTCGTGAGACTATCAATACAACTTTCGGTGGTAATATTGTAGCATAAGTTATTTCGGTAAGACGCATAGGCGAGCACGCTTGTGGGTCTTTTTTCGTGCATTCGAGAAAGGAGGAATCACATACGTGGGTGTATTTGAAAATTTAAAACTACGATTAGGCAAATCTCTCATAGGTGATCTCAATGCGCAACAAGGACAAAGAATAAATTACCTATTAGACCAGTTGTATTGGAATACTGGAGAAAACAGTGGTCACGATACATTAGAAAACAACGAAACTATTTTCGGAGTTATATCAAGGTTATCTAACACGTTCGCTAGTTTACCAATTAATGTTATGAACAGTGACCAAAACAATGATATCCAAGAAATTCTATCATCGAAACCAAATCCAACTGTTTCGTCATTTGATTTCTGGGCTAGGTTGGAGACGGACAGGAATGTTTATGGTAATTCGTTTGCTCTGATTGAGCCAGATGAATTTGGTCAACCTAAATATTTATGGAACATTCCAGCCGAATGGGTTTCACCCGGTTTAGATGAAAATAACAATCTGTGGTACGAAGTCAAACCAACAATTAAATCAATTATTCCAGTTAACACACCAGTGTGGGTTAGCTCCTATAATATGCTTCACTTCAAACATATTGCACGCAGCTCTAAACTGTGGGGGATTAGCCCACTGGAAACATTGACTGGAGCTATTGCACAGGATAACGGTTTCAGAGATTTCAACGTTAGTGAATTGCGAAAACGTGATGGTCTGATTGTTAATATGTCTGGTAATTACAGTAAAGAAGAACGTGATGTTATTGTGAACAACGTTAGAGCATTAGCTCGTGGGGGTGTTCTATTCAATGAGCAGGGTCTGGAAATCAGCAACGTTGAGCGAAAATTAGCACAGACAGATATTGAGAAAAATGATGAAATCACTAATCGACGTATCGCTAACGCATTTAACGTACCGCTTACTTTCTTAAATGTGAGCGATGGCGGTAGTTATAAATCAAACGAACAATTAATGCAGCAGTTTATTCAAATTAATTTGGGACCGACAGTAGCCCAATACGAGAGTGAATTAAATGCTAAATTATTTACTCGTTCTCAACGCGATACAGATGTTCATGTCATGTTCGATATGAACAAACTAGCGAGAGGTGATACGGCAACACGAGCGCAATACTATAACATCATGATTCGTAACGGTATTATGACACCACAAGCCGCTCAAAAAATGGAGGGTTTGCCTGTATCGACTCAAGCTGGTTCGGACTTGCTACGTGTGTCTGGTGATTTATATATCATGACAGATACCGATGAGAATCGGGCAACAATAAATGGGAAAGGAGGTAGTACAGATGACAAATTACTTCCAAATGAAAGCGACGAATAATGTTGCACGGATTGATATTTTTGGAGACATTGTTAGTGAAAAATGGTTTGACGAAGAAACATCAGCCACTAGCTTCAGAGACGCGCTCAAGGAATTGGGAGATGTAACAACAATTAACCTATCAATCAATTCTGGTGGTGGCTCAGTATTTGATGGTATTGCAATTTACAATATGCTCAAATCGCATAAAGCAACAGTCAATGTTTATGTTGAAGGTTTAGCAGCTTCGATTGCTTCTGTGATCGCAATGGCTGGAGATACCATTACAATGCGATCCGGATCTATGATGATGGTTCACATGCCGTGGACGCTATCGCAAGGAAACGCAGAAGAAATGCGTAAAACTGCTGATACTTTAGAAAAAACCGGCGACAGCATTGTTGATATTTACAGTGAACGAACTGGTATTTCATCTGATGACATTAGAAATATCATGAACGACGAAACTTGGCTATCAGCAGAAGAAGCTGTTGAACAAGGTTGGGCAACAAAATTAGATAAAAAAGAAGCAGTTATGAACAGCGTTCCAAAAGAAATTTTGGGGCGCTTTTCTAATGTTCCTAAAAATGTTTTAGATCGTGTTGAAAAGAAGACATTATCGCAAGATCGTCTCGATTTGATTGAGCGTGAAAAACAAACACTAAAGCTATTAAAAGATGAAATAGGAGAATAATAAAATGGCTAAAACACTTATTGAAATGGAAGCATCGGCTCGTGATTACGGTCGCCTTGCTTCACAACGTCAAGAAGAATACTTGAACGTTTTGGAAAAAGTTGAATCAACACCAGCAGAAGTTAATGCTGCGGTTGAGGCTCGCGATGCAATGAAGCAAAAGTATGATGCTTTGAATTCTGAAATTGCTGCCAAGAAAGCTGCAATGAACGTTTCAGAAGCTGACGAAAATAAGCCTTCTAAACGCGAAAAAGCGGTTGACGGTTTCGCCGACATGGTTCGTGGTGTGGTTTCAAACAACCGTATTGCTAAGTTAGACGACTTTAAAAACGCTGTTCTAGCACCAACAACTGCACCTGTTGGACCAACTGATGATTCACAAAACGGTGCATGGGCATTGCCTACAAACGTGTCAACTGACTTCATTTCAACACCATTGGCACCAAACCCATTGGTTGATGCAGCAGCTCATTCAGCTATTGTTAACTTGGAAATTCCACGTATCGACATCACTTTCGGTGACGCATTTAACGGCATTGCTGATGGTGAAACAGCTAAGGAAGTTGAATTGAAGGGTTCAGACGTTAAGTTTGGACGTGTAAAGTCAAAGGTATTCGTTGGTTTGTCAGAAACTGTTTTGGCAGGTACCAACTTAGCTTTGACACAGTTCGTTTACTCACGTTTGCAAGACGGTTTGTTGAAGTTGGAAGCTAACCGTGCATTTGCTACAACACCTGTAACTGGTGAAGAACACATGTCATTATATGACGCATCAAATGCTATCAAGGTAGTTACTGGTGCTGACAAGTATTCAGCTATCATTGCTGCTATTGCGGACTTTGAAGATGAATATGCTGACAACCTTTCAATCTTCATGTCACGTAAAGATTGGTTTGCGATTCAAACTGCATTGGCTAATGGTAACAACTCATTCTACTCACAAACACCTGAACAAGTATTTGGTATTCCAGTACACTTGACTGCAAAGGCAGTTAAACCAGTTGTCGGTGACTTCTCACAATACCACGTCAACTATGATCCAACGACTGCACAATTCGAGCAAGACAAGGACATTAAGACAGGTATCGTATCATTCGTTGCTACAACGTGGGTTGATGCACAAGTTAAGTTGGCTGCTGCATTCCGTATTGCAGACGTTGCGAGTAAATAGTCCGGTAGTCGGCGGAATCGCGACAACGGATTCGTCCGCAACTATTAATGCTAAATAAGGAGGACGAAATGGCAGATAATAAATTCGATGTATATAACGGCGATACAATCGTTGAACACACTGAAACTGACCAAGAAGATGGCACAACTAATTTGTCTGTGTCTGGTCTGACAGCTAACCAAACTTATGACAAGTTTCAGGTCGCGTACGCTGGAAAGACCGATAAAACAGAAGTGCCGGCGTTCGAAACAAAGTCAGTTGCGGTCTCTGGTGTGACAATGTCACAAAAGACAGCGACTATGAAAGTCGGTGACATTAAACAGGTAACTGGAACAATTACACCAGCTAACGCAACTGATAAGGCGGTTACTTACTCATCAGCTGATGAAAAAATTGCGACAGTGTCTTCTGATGGAAACATTACAGCCGTAGCTGTTGGAACAGTTGATGTTACGGTTACAACGCATGATGGCGCAAAGACTGATAAGGTAACAGTCACCGTCAGTGCTGCTGAATAACGAAGCATGACAATGACTTAATCATTCAAATGGGGTGAGAAGCCCATTAGATAGGGGGTTCGCGATGGACGAAGAAAGCGAAAATAATCTATTGTCTTTGCTTAAATCCAGCCTCCGAATTGCTGGTGACGAAGACGACGAAATGTTAAAGCTAATCATTAACGCTTCGTGGGATAGTGTCAAAAGTATGATTGGTACGCAAGCCGAGTTTTTTAAAGATAATCAATCATTCAAGTTAGCAGTCTTGCAACAATCAACAAATAACTTTCTTAACAGAGCGAGTTCATCAGACGTAGATTTGTTTGACACTAAATATGGTATGCAAAGTGCGGTCTTACATCTGAAAGCACAGTATCAGATTTGGGAGGCGAAAAATGGCGAGACTGAATAAATTCGTTGAACTGTACCGTTACAATACACTGATTGAATTTGGAACAGCTGGTGAAGTGACCGGAGATGATGGAATTTCTCGAGATGAATTTATTCCAGCATTTAAAGTATATGGTGCGCCATACACAATTAAATACCATGAAGATATTGCCAATACGGGACCTAACGCTGTTGAAAAGTTAATTTTTGCAATTCGCGAAGTTGGAAAAGTTGATTACAATATGCTTGCGAGATTAAACGGTAAGCAATACGTGGTTAATCAATACGTTCCAACCAATGATCCTACGGACGCCAGAGATTATGATTTAGTTCAATTACTGTACGGTAACGGTGTTGAACAAACATATAGATTGCCGGGGTAGTATTATGCTAGATTTTGATTTTGAAATGGATACGCACGCTTTAGAAGAAAAAATTTTAAGGCTGAAAAATATTCAACCATCGGAAATTCAAGAAAAAGTAACCAAACCAGCAGCGGAAGTTATCAAGAAACAAATCAACCAAGACTTATATTCATTAGCTAAAACTCATAGTGCTGATGGTGGTCTTAAAGAAGACTTGGTTATCGTTGATAGAGAAAGTGGAAACGGTTCAACTGCGGTTGGCTATTCAAAGGATGGTTATTATTATCGCTTTGTTGATGACGGTCACTTTGTCATGGATAATCGTCATGGACGTGTCGTCATAAATGTAAATGGTAAACAAAAAACCATTAGAAATTATCGTTATAAGATGAAAGTTTTAAACTCTGGCGGTAAATACTTTGGCGGTTATCACTTCGTAGAGAGCGGTAGACGTAAGGCAAAACCAGAAGCTATGAAAGTCCTAAAACAAGGATTTTTGACGTTGATAAAGGAGAAATCATGGATTACTTAGTTGAAATAAAGAATTCTCTGGACAACGATACGGCATTCTCACAATGGGAAAAAATGACGTTTGTGGGAAGAATACCGCAGAAGTACATTGATAAAACAGATATGACAACTGTTTTAATCACAGGTTTATCAAATGGTTTTACTGGTTTCGGAGGTAATCATTCTCGCGCTAGAGAGCAAGAAATTGAATTAAAAATATGGTACAAACCAAACACTTCTTTTGAAGATTTTGAATGGACGTTGAACGAAGCCATGGAATCTATTGGATTCTATGGCTTTTCTTATGACGGTCCAGAGGTCGATGAAGAAACAACACAAAACAAGAGTATTCTGCAATATCGCAGAATTAAATTCAAAGGAGAATAACAAATGCTATTAACAGGTTTACATGCAGTTTTGCTCGTTCCTTATGCAAGTCGAGCAATTGACGCAGATTTAAACGTAGCCGATTACATCTTGTTGAACGGTTCTAATGGTGGTCCTACACAGGTCAACATTCAAAACCTTTCTGCAACACAAACAACGGAATATGGTGGCGATTCAGCCTACTTGGTTATTGGTTCTGGTAACGGTCAAGTTTCAGGATCATTTAACTTGTTGGACTTCCCATTTGATAAGTTAAATTCAGTTTTGGGATATAAAACTGATGATAACGGCATTGCCCACCACGGGAATAAGACAATTGCACCTTATTACGCTATGTACGTTTTGTCACACGACAAAGACGGCAAAGCAGCTTGGTTAGGATTACCACGTGTGCAATTTGCTCGTGGAGATGTCAACCCACAAACAAACAATGACAATACAGTCATCTCTAGTGATCAGCTAACTTGGCGTGGAATGAACCGTGCAGATGGTGATATTTTCATGCAAGGTTCAGAACAAATGAAAACTACAGAAGAACAATTCCAAACTGCATTGTTTGGAAAATCCGTTTTGACAAGCCTTGAAGGCAACGGAACACCAGCGAGTAACAACTAGTCCAACGCTAGGAATAGTAAATACTACTGAAACCACGGCGACGATAAACGTCAAATAGGTATAGGAACACATTGTGTGTTCTTTTAAGCTACATACAGGAGCCTCCAATCCGTATGTGGTTTAAAAGAACATATAATATTTGGAGGAAATTATGAAAAAGACATTTAAATTAGGTTCTAAGCAAAAGACAATTACTCGTACATTGGCAAGCTCTCGCGAGTCAATTCAATTCATTAAACAGGTAACTGTTTTGCAAGAAAACGTGATCATGGATCCGTTTGCCGATGGATACAAAGAGTCTGATGTTACTGAATTAGAACTCAATATGATGGCGCTTTATGTAAAACGTGCATCAGAATTACTTGAACAACCAGAAGATTATTTTGAAACAATTGATTACTTCGACATTGTTAATTTTGTACAAGATGTGCAAACTTTCCTATCACAGCAAAGTGAATCAGGTAAAAAGTCGGGGGAAGACTAAGCGCAGATGATGCGCTAAAAAAGCTAGATGAGTTAGCTGCCAATGCAGTTGAAAGATACAATTGGGACGTTAATACTGTAATGTCCCAAGACTTAGATGACCTCATCAGAACATTTAGCGTAGACATGAATAACAAATCATCTGCGCATAACCCAAATGACGGTGTGATGTCAATGGCAGACTTCGTTAATAGTAATAAAGCAGCAGAAATGGGGATCATTTAATGGCAGGAGAAGACATTGTAGCAGTTGCACGGTTGAATGCGACTGAATTTTTTGGTTCATTACGACAAATGAACTCTGAAATAAATTCGAATACTCGTGAATGGAAAGCTCAATTTTCTGCATTGTCAAAATCTGGCGATTGGGTAGGCGCCTATAAAGCAAAAGTTGAGGGCTTGAATAAAGTTTATCAAACCCAACAAGAAAAAATAAAATCATTGCGTTCTCAAATGGATGCTATCGGCACACCTAAGACTGAAAAAGATGTTGCTGAACTCAAAAATTTAGGGAACCAACTTAAAACAGCCGAATCACAAGCAAAATTGTTTGATGTTCAAATTAAGAACTCAAATTTGGCGCTTAAAAAGGCAGAAACAGGTATTCACGAATTAGCCAATGAGCATAAAATTCTATCTCAAATCACTAAAGCCAATTCAGAGGTATTTGAAAAGCAGGGACTACAATATACAGCTAATCGAGAAAAAGCATTAGGTTTGATCGCTGAAACACGCAATCTAAATAAGCAGTATCAGGCGCAAGACCAAATTCTAAGTTCATTAAAAAGTGCTTACAACGCATATAGTGATGAACAAAAGCAATCTGATACTTACGCAAAACAATTAGCACGTGATATTAAAGAGCAAGAAACGGTTATGAGACAAACTGCTTCTGCTATTAGAAATAATCAAACTGAATATAGCTCTTTAGGAAAAAATATCACTAATGTGGGACAGGTAACCACGCTAACAGCCGATCATATCAAAAATATGGGAAGCAAATTAGTAACAAGTGGTCAAAGTCTACAACAGTTTGGTTTCTTTAGTCAAACTGCATCAGCTGGTTTATTGTCAATGTTTAAACAAGGAATGGAAGGTTCAGCCAAACTAGATCAGTCATTGCGTGAAACATACAATATGCTTGATAAAAAGCCGGCTGGTGGTATGAACTCATTCTTGAAAGAATATCGCAGTGAAATTGCTAATCTCTCAAAACAATGGGGTGTATCACAAAACGATATTGCCAGCGGAATGCAAGAAGTTATTCGTGCTGGTTACGATCAAAAATCGGCCCTAGAAATAGCCACATCATCAATGCAAACTTCTATGGCTACTGGTGAAGATTACGGTCAGATTATGGAAGGCACGACACAAATTATGTCACAGTTTGGTTTGAAGACTGATGATGCTTCCAAAAATATGGAAAATGCTAGTCGTGTTCAAAATGCGTTAGCAAAGGTAGCCAATGATACGCAAACATCTTATGTTGGTTTGTCTGACGCCATGTCTAAAGTGGGTCCAGTTGCAGCCAACATGGGTTACACAGTTGAACAAACGACTTCTTTGATTGGTTACATGGCTAACAAAGGTATTGATGCCGAGCAAGCTGGTAACAACTTGCGTATGGTATTCCAACGTTTGTCAGCTCCGACGGCTCAAGCGAGTGGCGCCTTAAAAGAACTAGGTGTTAGTGCTACCGATGCACACGGTAATATGAAAAAGTTGCCTGAAATTATGGACCAAATCGATGATGCAACAAAGAATATGGGTTCTGCTCAACGTCAAGAATACATCAAACAAATATTTGGTGCTTACGCAACTACCGCGGCTACGGCTTTGCTAGATGGTCGTGATGATATAGAAAGAGAAGCAAGTGCGGCTGGTCAAGCTGTTTCTGATGGTTATACTAAAGGATTAGCTAAGTCAAACATCAAGGGCGCTGACGCTCAAATAAAAATTTTCAAAGCGCAATGGCAGGCTCTGACAATGGAATTTGCCAATGACATTATGCCTACGTTGACTAAATCCATGAAAATAGTTGGCGACTTAATGGCTAAGTTTGATGACCTTAGTCCATCTACTAAACAGCTCGTTGCAGAGTTTGTTGCGTTTGGCGCAGCGGCATCGCCATTAGCCATTGCGCTCGGAAGCATAAGTATTGTGGGCGGAACAATGTTCAAAACTTTTGCTGCTGGAATAACGCCAATTGTTGGATTAACAAAGAGTTTAGCTGGTTTTAAAGGGGCCGAGAGTGCTGCTTTCAATCTTGAAAAGTTGGGCGGATCAATGCTTTCAACTACTGCAAAAACAAGCGGTATAACAGCCGCTATGTCAGGAGCGGAAGAAGCCACTACTTTGTTTGGTACTGCAACAACTACAAGCGCTTTAGGAATAGCAGGATTAGGCGTTGTCTTAGTTGGTGCAACAGCCGGTTTTGCATTGCTTGCAAAGCAATATATTGACCACAAACAAAAGTTAGAACAAGTTAAGCAGCAAATGCATGACACCTACGGTGGGGATGTAACAGCTAATCAACGTAAGCAGGTCAATGAGTTGGTTTCAGCAGAAGAAAACGCAAGACTAGCTGTGGCTAAGATTGGAAATCAAAAAATTAACGATTCTAACCTTAAAGACTTTCAGTCTGCGGTTGATAAATTACAACAAGCTGCCGCAGAAGGTGCAAAGAAAGCATACGATAAGGCAAATGGTCAAGCTAATAAAGATTCAGAATTGCTAAAAAATCCTTATCTATCTCAAACTGGTAAAGATGCAATAGAACAAGACCAAAGCGACCAATGGGGTATTGCTAGAGATTCACAAAATGTAATTAACTCTGCTCAAACGGTTGCTAATAAGTTGAAGGAAATATACCAGAATGCTGCTAAAGACAATCGTTCATTATCTGCATCTGAATTAACCCAAGTAAACGATTACTTACATCAGTTGGTTGGTATAGGAATTCAAAACATTTCCGGTATGTCTCAAAAGCAAAAAGATTTGTTACAAAAGATGTACAACGGAGATGATTTGAGTAAAGCGACTTCTGATGCCTTACAAAAAGCCAACAAAGAATATGCAAAGGCGTTTAATAATACTTTTTCATCTCAAACGGAAGAAGTTAAATCTGCTTACGAAGACCTGAAAGGTAAACAGAAACAGATCGTTAAGGATGATGTGTGGTCAAACTTCTTTAAAAAGAACGCTGATTCCATGAAACCTTTTGTAACTAATTGGAACGCACAGTTAGATAAAATCAGCAACGGATTTGATAAATTCGGAAAAAGCACGTGGTCAAGTATTGATTCTGATAACTATGCAAAAACTTATCAAAAGTTATCAGATACTTTAAAGGCTGCTGGAATTGATGTTAGTGAGTTCACCAAACAATATGGTATTTTAAAGCCTGCTCAAATGGACGCAATGAAGACATGGGACACCATGACTCCTGCAATGCGTAAAATGAACGGAGCTTTCAATGACTCTCAAAAAGCCATGCTTAACGCAGTATCTGGTACGAAGGCTTGGAATGGTCTTAGTTTGAAAGAACAATCGCTGATCATTAACGATAAAGCTTCTGATAAATTGATTTCAGCAACAAAAAAGTCTGGTGAATGGGACAAATTAACGCCTAAGCAACAGCAGTTAATTTTGAAAGACTTGGCTTCCGGAAAAGTTGATGATGCTAAAAAGAAGTTAAAAGACTATTCAAATACAAACGTCAAGACAAAAACGCTTAACATTGATGACAAAACACAAGCAACGCTTAAAAAAGCTAAAATTTCGATTGATGAATGGAACAAATTAAGTCCTAAGTCAAAACAAGCTGTATTGCATGATTTGGCATCAGGAAATTCAGCTAAAGCTCGTGCTTCGGTTTCTGTTTGGAATGGTCAAAAAATAAACGTTAAAGATGCGAAAGCGGTTGATGCAGCTAGCAGGGTTTTGGCGGGCGCAGGAATTTCAGTAAAGGTATGGAACTCCTTACCAACAAGCGTTAAAAAAGCAATTGGCCAAGACCTAGCCTCTGGAAACATCAACGGCGCAAAAGCTGCCGTTGATCGTTGGAGAGATGCCTCAACTGGTAAAACTAAAAATGCAACTTTAAAATCTCAAAACACCGGTAATTATCCAATTGATAGTTTATTAGGACAAGCAATTAATTTTAGCAAACTAGGTGATCACACGATTACGCAAACGGTTTTGACCAAAGCAAGTAAAAGAGCATCAGGTGGAACAGTATCAGATAACGAGACAGCAACGTGGCTAGGTGACGGTGGTAAAAATGAGCCGTACGTAACCCCTAGTGGATTTATGGGCGTTTCTGGTAGTGATTGGGAATTGCATTCTCTTGAACCGGGTACAATCGTTTATCCATCAATATCTGCCTACACACAAATGACTGGAAACCAAATCAACCCTGATATGATTCCTAAGTTTGCTGGTGGCGGTACAGTTCCTTACACGGGACAAATGCAATCGGTTGATTACATTAATAGCGAAGTTAAAAATCAACAATCTGAAATTAATTTAACCAGTAATGATTACTTATTAAGCTCGGTAAACAAGGGTAATCAACTGATTTCTGACTTAGCACAGATAGTAGTTGGTATTTTAGAGGAGTCCAAAATAGCTAATCAGCCGCTTTCAGATAATAGCATGCGTAAAATTTCAAAGTCATTTATGAACCACGCTGTCAGAAGTGTAAATTAATAAAATTTGTCGCCATTTAAATAGACAGTACACAATGTGGGCGGCAGTTAGAGAGGAATTATGGTAGAAAAATTTGAATTAACAAACGCCAGAGGAATATCTGTAGGCATTAACAATTTCAAATTAATGTCGTACACGCCAACCGGTCTCGGTGTGAAATTCAATAATAATTATAATAACTATCAAACATATTTTAAGTTGACAAAGCAGAGCCTATCGCAAGGTCAATTTAATGCCAAGATATTGTTTGGTAGCATAGTTAGTGAAACGTTCGATAGTTTCCGAAAATTTTCCGAATTTTTAGCTTACCAACCATATACAATGACTTACACATCGGATTCTGTAACATGGAACCGTGAAGCTATGTTGTCTGAAATGACAAAATCAGAGATTGGTAGTAGTTCGTATGATCCTAATCTGTTAGATGAGTCATTCACTCTAGAGTTCATCAACAACTGGTACAACAATAAGTCAGCGGAATACAAGAGTTATGACCCTGACCCTAATTTAGGAATATATGGGAAAATATACAGACCTGAATATGACCCAACGGTTAATAGAAACTATCTTCTTAATTCAGATGTGTCAACAACCTCTAACATAACTAATTTTAAAAGTTCCAAAACCATTTCTTCATTTTCTGGTAAAAAAATAGTGTTATCTGTTCAAGTAGATTATGACAATATCACGAGTGTATCTAACCAAAAGCGAATAGGAGCCGAATTTTCAATAGTCAACGCGTCTACGAACGCCAACATATATTTAGGAGCATGGAAAAATCCAATAGTCGGAGAAAGCTTTCACGGCAGAATATACCAAACGTTCGATTTTACATCATTAAATATAAAAGGGTATTCATCAGATGATTTAACTTTTGGTCAAGGAATCTATGTTCAGGGCGTTTTAGGAGCTAATGTATCTGTTTCTCGTCCTAAGATAGAGATCGGAAGCGCGATGACGAGTTGGACCCCAGCTCCAGAAGATAATCCAATTATTCCATTTGGTTATGCTTATGCACCTTATTATGTCTATCAAGAAAGTAATCGACCATCAAATGAAAAAGTCATGTCGCTTAATAATAAGTCACAATATTTTGGATTACAAAGTGGTTCACCTAGTGTCATTACAGTTAATGGACCATGTTCAGTTAATCCGACTTGGACGGTTGTTCAAAATGGGAATGTGGTAGCGACTGATGGCTTTGTGCTGACACTAACAGATAATCAAAAGTTAGTCGTAAGTTCGTACCCAGAAGACCAGTACGCTAGGATATATAATCCTGATGGTAGTTACGTTGATGTGTCACAATTACAGGACTATACCAAGACTAACTTTGTGCAAATTCCAGAGGGTGAATCAACCATATTGTTCTATTTAGATGCCAATTCTGATGTGAATATCACGTTCAAAGAAGAGAGGTTGCTAGTATGAGTTTATCTTTACAAGCCACCATTTTTAAAGGCACTGATTTAACGATTAGAGGGACTTATCCGTTGTTAACCTATGATTTACAGATGGATAATTTAAGTAATGCTACCTCTACTTTTGTCATAGCTGATAACGGCACTAGTTTGTTGGGTGATTACATTGCTATTGAAATAGCTAACACTAAAACACTCCTATATTACGGACAATTAACAGCGGTGGATATGGCTGATGATACCAATCAAAATACCTTAACGGCTTGCTATATTTGGAATGTGTTAAATGGTGAAATCGTGGTTGGTAACAAATCAGGGACAAGCTACGAAACACATATTATCAATCTAATAAAGGGATATATTAACTCAACATCTACAACCAATATTTTAGGACGTTCAATCACTAACTCAACTAATACAGCGTTTGCAGTCACTAGTTCTGATGGCAACAACACCAGTAATTTTATTGATTATCTCATTAGAGGATTCAAATTACACAATGTGGTGCTGACAGTTAAAAATATTGCACAAGGGACATCAAACGGTGTGCCTTTTTATTATCCAGAAATTGATATTCATCAGGTAACTGATACATGGAATTTTAAGAATAATAAATATGATTTTACTGGTTGGACTGTTTCTGATAGCCGTGGGTTGCGTGGTTACAACAATGAGTTATGGATTGTGGATAAAGCGTCTACTAACATGGAAGCGCCTTCAATCATTGCCCGCTATTGGTTACAAACCGATGGAACAGTGGTTAAATCATTAAATTCGAATGTTATGCAACCAACACAAGTACATGTCTATTTGTACGACAAAACAGCAACGGACAACCCAACAAATGACTCAATTGCTCAAACTGAATTATCGGGGAACAGTTATAGCCACAGTATTCAGTTTTCAATGCCGATTGATAACAATTTCATGCCATTATCAAAGGTTAAATTAGGGCTACAATCAAACATTTATTACAATCAAACACTTTATAAGTCAGTTTTATCAGCGTATTCATTAAATAGTGATAGTGATACGATTTCACTCACGTTTGGTAATTTGCGCTTTGGTAGAAATGATTTATTTGGAACAAACAATTAAGGAGAAAATATGGCAATTACAATGTATCAATCAGACCGCAACACGGTCAGCCCAGCTAATGACGCAAGTTTATATAGCGGAATAGTCAATGACTCGAATGGGACTTTAAACAGAGGCACTCAATTTGCGGTTACAGTGAATGGCTTGGTAGCAACCATTGGTACAGGTCAAGCGGTTATTCAAGGGCGGTTAGTTGAGATAACACAACCAGAAACATTGACACTTCCAGCAAATTCAAGTGGCACCATTGCTATTGCAGTTGATTTGACTAAGACCAATGACGTTAGTGGAAAAGCGGGTGACCCTGATTATGTTGTAGACGTTAAACAGGTTTATCTAGTAGCGGTTACAGGAACACTAACGCAAGATGATTTGAACAACGGTGGCTTTCTATATGAATTGCCAATTGCTTCATTTACTTCAACAACGACTAGCGCAACAACTAAAGTTATTAAGAGTGTTTTCAATGACACAGGTTGGATTGACGCAACGTTAGCAACAGGAGTTAATACAAACGGTGGTACGGGATTTGCACAATATCGAATCAAAAATGGAATATTGACACTTAACTTTTATAATTTAAATTGTAAAGGGTCAACTAATGGTAATCAGATTGTTGTTTTACCATATGCGTATCGACCGGCTAGTCCAAAATCACAATATTTTGCAATCAATAATTTTAATGCGAATAACAATCAGTCGTGGCCGGTCATGGCAACTATTCAATCACAATCAGTTGGAAGTGTAATTTATGGTTCTTGGAACTCAAGTGACTTTGCTTCTTTGACAGGCGCTACTGGTACAATTATCTATCCAATTAACTAGGAGGGAACATGAATCAAAATAAACTTATTTATTATGAGCAACCGGTTAATGATGATGGAAATGTCTTGGTAGCCGATTTTACAGCGCAACTGAATAATGGTGTGATTCAAAATATTGCTGTTTCAGTTAATACAATACCTGGCTATCAAAAGAATAAAGATAGAGTTATCACGGCATTTGATGATTTTCTAACAGCTATTCAATCGGATACCGTTCAAGTACCTGATGAAACAACACCAATCGAAAGTGAGTCAGAGAGTGAAACGGTTAACAGTGAATCTGAAAGCGAGGTGGTTAGTGAATCAGAATCAGACAGTCAATCAGAGAGTGACAGTACGCTAGAAAGTCAATCGGACTCACAATCTGAAAGTGAATCAGAAACTGATAGCGCTAGCGACTCAACTTCTGATAGCACGTCAGCGTTGAGTCAATGAAAGGAGGTGCGTAAATGATATGGCCACATGACGTATTAAGTTGGTTGACGATTGGGTCAATTTTAATTGGAGTATTAACGGGGCTAGTAAAAGTTGTGATCATCAATCCTTTGAGTATCAAAATTGATGAATTAAATGGAAACTTCACAACTCTAAACACCGCTTTAGTCAAAAGTCAATCAGACTTTAAAAAGCTGGAAGATCGCGTTGATGGTCATGACTTAAAGTTGACAGAACATTCAGAACAGATTAAAACTCTGTTTCACAAGGAGGTATGAAAATTGAATAAATTAAAACGATGGGTGATTGCTTCTGTTGGAGCAGTTGCCTTTTTAGTTGCCACGATTTCGGGCGTATCAGCCAATACATTAGGTATTGACGTTTCCAGTTATCAAGGCACAACGACAAGCTATTTCAGCCAGTTTAAGAGCTATGGTGATAAGTTCACTATGGTTAAACTTGGTGGACGTGGCGGTGGTGAGGGTAGCCATTACGTCAATCCTAAAGCATACGCACAAATTCATAACGCTGATGCCGTAGGTATGCAAACTGGTGGTTATTTCTGGGGTGAATTTGGTGATTCAGTTAGTGAAGCGAGTTATCACGCACAATTAGCTGTACAAGACGCACAAAACGCTGGATTAGCTAAGGGTAGTTACATTGCATTGGATTATGAAGCAGGCGCTGGCGCTAACAAGGCTAACAACACCACAGCTATTTTAACCTTTATGGATCAGATTTACGCTGCTGGATATAAGCCGATGTTTTATAGCTACACAAGCTACGTCAATTCATACGTTGATTTGAGCCGTATCAATGCTCGTTATCCAAATGCTTTGTGGTTAGCCTGGTACTTGACCACAGCACATCAAGCAACGCCACCTATGCAATACTTTCCAAATTATTCCAACGTGAAAATTTGGCAGTATGCAGATAATCATTTTGGTGTTGATGGTAACGTCATGGTGGTTGGTTCATTGGATAATGATAAGCCAGCAGAGCAAACAGCTTCTAAGCCATCACAGTCAACGAACACACCAAGTACACCAGCTAAAACACGCTATGCAACCTTTAGTGGTGTGTATGTGGCTGATTACTGGACTAAGTACAACAACAAAATGTATGGTGTCAACATTGATATGAGTATTCCAGTGATTGATTACAACAACTATATTCCAATTTCAGCCTTAACTTTGACTGACCGATACGGTAATAAGTTGAAGAATCAATACATGCAAGGCAACAACGGACGTATGGAGTACTTCACTTTGAACGGTAAGTACAAGGTCATTTCACAGACAGCGACGACGATTAACGTCGAAATTGGCGGTGAGCCAGTATCAATGATGAAGTCGTTTGCAACAATCAAATAAGGAGATCACATGCAAGTAAATAGTATTTCAGATGTTATTATCGCAATCGCTTTGGCAGCTATTCCAATCATTGGTGGTTGGATTGGTAAAGTCATTACAGGTAATAGCAAAGCCACAACTTTGATTAACATTCTGTCGCCATTGGCAAAGGCTGCAATCGTTGCTATGCAAAAGTTAGGTGTGACACAATATCTAGAGGGTGAAGCCAAGAAGTTGGGTGCCGTTGATATTGTCAAAAAAGCGTTATCAGCATTAGGACTATCAGATACAGATGAAGCAATAATCAAGAACGCTATTGAAAAAGAATATGCTGCATTGATTAATGAATTGAATCAGACATATCCGCAGATGACGGCTGAACAAGTCAAAGAGCAAGAAGCGGCAGCGCAACAAGCTAGTGAAGTAGCTAAGGCTGATGAATTAGCAAAAGCACAACAGGCATTAGCTGACGCACAAGCAAAGGTTAACGCCTTACAAAATTGAATATTATAAACCCGCCCGACTGGATTATTTCTGGTTGGGTGCTTTTTATTATAAATTTTATTAATTATATAAAAACTATAGATTATATGATATGATTGTGTAAGTTTTTATTTCTTTCACAAAGGCGTTAAAATGCTAAAAGTAGACACAATAATTGAACAGATGAAAGTTGGTGACAGTCATCCTTTTTTAGTTGTTTGTAGTGATCAAAAACAGTATGTGATGAAGTATAGTATAACGCTGGCAAATGATTCAAAAGCACTGATGAACGAATTGGTGGGTTATCGTATTATGGATTATTTTGAATTGGATCACCCGGCATACAAAATAGCCACATTGAGCCAAGAAATTATTAATAGTAATCCACAACTTTTTGAATATTCACCAAAAGAAGGAACAATTTTCTTAACAAACTATGAAAAAATAACTGTTGCTTCTAACCCTATTATGCTCGAACGGGCCAAAAATATTGATACTTTTTTAAATATTATTTTTTTTGATCAATTTGTAGTTAATGTTGATAGAGGAGGAAATCCTGGCAATCTAGTGATGGATGCTAAGACAAAAAGAGTAAAAGTTATTGATAACGACAGGATTTTAAAGCAGCAACAATTTTGGACGCCGCAAACTTTGAGTGAAATTTCTAAAATTCCACCTTTCGCTATTGAGGCAATGAATGACGTCGAATATCAATATCTGATAAAATCATATGTTAAAGCATACGGTAAAACCAAAGGCAAACATAGTTTTAATAAGATATTAGGGAAATTAAAGAATTTGACAAACCTAAAAATTGAATCTTGGGTTAGTGATATTCCAGATGACTGGAGTATTAGTGAAGATGATATAATTGCTTTAAAGAAATTTTTTTGTTATCAACGCGATCATGCAGATGACATTGCTGAATACTTAGCCACCAGATTTAATTTGTAAAGAGAGGAGAAAATTAAGATGAGTAAAATAAATTTGTTATATACCATATTAAGCTATCGTCCTAGCTCAATTAGGCGCGAGACGATGAATGTTGGTATAGTAATTCACATTCCTCAAAGAAAATTTTCTACATTCATAAAACTAAAATCTAAAAAAAGGCTCGAGGCTTTTGATGATGAGTATGATGCAGATTTTTTCAATTTAGTTATGGATTCTATGTATTATCAGTTCGAATATCCTAAAAAAGAGATAGCTGGCGAGTACAGTGAATTTGAAGAAATTGAATTTAAAAACATTGATTCAGAAAACTTTTTAACAGAAAAAACAAAATATTATGCTAATGAGTTTCAATTTTTCACAGTTCAAGGAATTTCTGTAAATGATGATGATGAAACAATTGAACAATCAATTACAGATTTATCGAGAACATTTTTATATTACGATCAGGCCAAAAAGAATCGTATAACCAAAGAAGAAATAAGAAAATTATTTTCTGGTCATCTCCGATACAATAAGATATCTGGTTTCGAAAGAAATCCAAAGTCTTATGTTGGTGACTTTGACAAAAAACCAATATTTGATTATGAAGTGGGAAACACTCTGATAAAAATATTAACGTTTGATTATGCAAGGCCTGGTAATCTAGCAAAAGAGTTAAAAAGCGCCATCTATGATATTGAACACGTTAAGACGTCATCCAAGAAAGTTATGTTTGTAATCAATAATAATGCGTATACTGATTCGGCAGATGAAATAAATGAGTTCAGTAAAAAGTTTCCAACAGATGAATCTAAATACAAAATTATTCCTGTTTCTGAGTTTATGGCACAAAATTTTGCATAAATATGTTATTTGCCCTCAACCCTCACAAGTGATACCATTAAATAGCCCAACAACATCATGATGAGTTACCCCAATTTCTAATCTGATATGCTTGTTGGGTTTTTGTTTGCTTTAAAAGTCGAAAAAATGTACAATAACCTGGTACGCAAGTACACGTAGTTTTTCCAAAATAAACTACATAGATTTGTTAGGCGCACTTAAAGGGATTGGGTGCGCTTTTAATTTGCTTTTTAAAATGAAAGGGTTTACAATTATGTTTGTTGGTTTAATAGACTAACAGGCTTGATAGACTCCTTCTTAATAATATCGTTTTCTGTAATGTGAAATTTTAACTGTCTATTGAGCCGAATACATGTATGATCGTTCCCTAATGCGGTCATGCAGTCAGCAGACTCCCACAACTCCTTTGTATGAAAATGTGGTATTCCGGTCTGCTGATTTTTTAATTGCTTTGAGCAAATAAAGGTGACATGATTCAATAAACCCAACAAACACTTTTAAGTTCTTGAGTAGCTTCAGATATTAATCTTTGGTAATGTTGGCTTTTAATATTGATTTAATACCAAGGCTGTATTATCAATTTGCTTGGCAGGCGACGGGGAACTGATTAGTATTTGTTATTTATAACCTGCCGAGTTTTAATTTGATTTTATTTTATTTATAATTTTAGTAGTATATATAGTGTAGTGAAAAGCTATACCCAGCAGCCATTTAAGAATACTTCATTTGCTAACGACTTTATTCTCTAAATTACATGATAATGGCTGTTGGGTTTTTATATCAAAAGAGTATAATTAACTTGTGACTATCTCACGATAATCACAGCCCAACAGGATCCTACTTATGAATTTGGTTTTTGCAACGCGTGAATAATCCTACCTGTTGGGTTTTAATTTTCACTTAATATTGTGGTTGTACATTTTATACATCCCAACAACAACCTTAAATATATTATCAACGATTTCATAAATCTCAAAAATCTCCCTTCCTCAGTTGTTGGGTTTTTATTTGTGTTAAAATAAATGAGTAGTTCTTTTAAAAGAGGACTACATGCTCAGCAGGTTAATTGATGTTACACTGTTGAGCTTTTTTGATGATTAAAAATGAAGTAAGTGATAATATGAAAAGTGGCTCAACAACAGTCCTTTTATGATTATCGTTTTCAATTGCTTTCATTAAAAATTGTTGAGCTTTTTGTTTGCTTATTTAAAGTACGTAGTGATAGCATATAAGCATGGTAGGCGACTACTTAGCCCGACAGCTTTTTTCTTTCTTCTTCACGAAATGTACGATTTTCATAATATGATATGTCGGGCTTTTTGTTTGCAATTATAGTGATCAAGTTTTATTATATTAATAAGCTCATTTCTCCTGGAGTGGGTTGTTTTCTTTGATGAAGCACACTACCGTAAGCGTGTGCTTTTTATTTGCTTTATCAATGTAACTCAATTACAATAAATAAGTAGTTTCCAGCCATGAAACTACATCATGATTTTCCGTGCACTCCTCATTGCGATGGTGTGCACTTTTTGTTTGTTATATTTTAGTAATCAGTATACAATACACTTTGTAGTTTTCCCTATAAAACTACTCCCTATATGCGCAATCGGTTAGTTCGACATCTAACCGATTTTTTATTTGATAACTGTCATTAAGTAAGTTAAAATAGTTTATGTACTTTCTTCCCCAAAAAGAAAATACATTCCTCAAAACCGTATCAGTCAGTGTAAAAGCTGGCTGATTTTTTTGTACATCAGACTAGAAAACGCCGACTAGAAAAAAATCTGGTCGGCGTTTTTTGTACGCCTATTATACAATTTTATACGGAGCCAGATATGGATCCAGCAATTATTTTATGGTGATCAAAAGCACATATATCAATGCTTTTATTAAAATAGTTCACGGTACGCTAGCTCCTTTCGAACGTGTGTATATGTGGTCAGTAAAACAGCAGAACTGCTGTTTTTTTTATTGTTTGTTAGGGGAGATACCTTGATTCAGTTAGATTAAAATTTAAGTTCAGTCATTCTATTATTAAATATCAATAATCAATAGTTCCTGCAAATTAAAAAGACAATCATATTAAATAAACATTCCTAGACTGATCAATTGCCATATATTGGTCTTGATTTGAAAAAATATAAGTATTATTGTAAGATTAATAATTAAAGGAGTATTAAATTGAAAAAAGAGAAAAATAATTTTGCTGAATTGTTACAACATCTTTCCTTGAATGATGAAGAACAAGTTTTTGTCAACATCGCAATCCATCAATTGATAGACGAAAAAGAGCGAGAAGATTTCGTAATCCATAACTTAATTGGTAATTTTCGACCGCTCGCTTTGCAACAAAAATTGTCGCCACAAGGTTTGCAATTTTTTACAGAACTAGTGAAACCAAATTTCAAAGATGATATCTCGTTATGGTTACCATTTTGGTTAGGAACAATTCACTGATAGGGGGTTAGTCAGCTTGACATATTTTTGATACAAAAAAGTCAGCGGTAGCGCTGACTGAAATATTGCCATTATCTAATTAGCTAGTCTATATGTTTTGTCAAATTGTTGCTGGGTGATTAAAGATATTTGATTACCATATTTAATCAAATAATCACCAATTTTACCGATACTGACAGACCAAGGCGCATTGACCAACAGGTCGTCTGGATAAATTTGGTGCCAACTTAATAATTTTTTGTCAAAACTCTGACGGACCCAACTCTCAGAGATAGGCTGATGTGAAATCTGCCAAACCTCGACCATCTTGTTACCTATTTTTGCTCTCATGATGTTCTCCTGTTTGTGTTAATGACATATAGTTAGGTGATTAGCTTTAGTTGCCTGTGTATATTTGACTAAAGCCGTTTTCCAGCGCTGTATTTTTTGTCTCTGTAAAATATAGATCCTCACCATTTGTTGTTTGTGAAACGTATACTTTTGGTTGGCTTTCTTGAGAGATAAACAAGTAAAGAATTTTGTTGTAACCATCTGATGATGTTTGACCGACAGCAACAGCTAAGACTTGATTTTTGGAAGTGCTGCTGCCATTTGGTGACCATTCAATGGTTGTATCTTGATTGTCAAACTTGATATGACCACTAAGTCTACCATTTTCTAAAGCTGTTGGAAATGAAATACCATAATAATCAGGTTTTTGATTATCATAGGTACCAGTATACGTTTGATTCATTTCCGTTTGCCATTGTCTCATGAAAGCACTTAATTGCTTGTTTTTAGTGGCATTCCAGGTACTTTTTGCTGCGACATCGCTGCTACTCGTAGATTGATTTGAGCTATTGCTACTGGACGATTTGATGGATGATGACCGTGTTGAAGAAAGGTTAGATTGATGGCTAACAGTTTTTTGATTTTTGATGGCTTGATTGCGTGAACTTGCGCCATATATAATCATGGCTAAAATCACTGCAATAATGATGAGTACGAAGGCCGGCCACTTGGTCGATCTAGGCATGTGTTTTCCTCTCATAAAAGTCTCCCTTGGCATGACTTATTTTCACCTAATATTATAACAAAAGTCAGTATTTTTCGGTTGGCAATTTAATGGAGATTTAATTCTCCTTCCGTCATTTTTGTGTCTGAATTTTGGATAATCATCATGGTCCAAATATTGATCAAGTAAAAAAACCAACCCATGAACAAACGTGATGAATTGGTCAAAATGCGTTTATGAATGAGTTGAATCAAAAGTATCTACAAATGACGGCTAAACAAGCAAAAGTTAACGCCTTGCAAAATGTAATATAAATATGCCTAATCATTTTGAAGTGAACCCAATAACTTGGACAGAATAAAAAAACTGTTCAGAAAGTTATTGGGTTTTTCTATGTCAAAATATTCAAATGAATTTAAATTAATGGTCGTTAAGGAATGGTTGTCTGGTCAAAATAGTTTGACTGAATTAGTCAAAAAATATGCCATCAATAATGATCACGCGATTGAATTATTTCTGGTTTGTTTTTTATATTTAAGCATATTTTCAATATTTAATTAATTGATGAAAAATACCAAAAAAATTATGCAAAATCGTGTGTTAAATTAAAAAGAAAATGGAGAGAGCTATTGTGAGAAAAAAAGGTTGGATAATACTAACTAGTTTAGTCGTAATTGCAGTTATAGCTGTAATTGGAGGAAAGATGTATATGGATACTCAAGAAAACAAAAAAATAGAACAAGAACGTAAGATTGCTATTCAAGCTAAGAGAATGTTTAAAGATATTAAAGAAATTAAAATTTTGGACAAAGGAGAAGCAAGTCCGGGTAGTATTTTCTTTATTTTAGAAATAACTAGTGGCAATGATAGGAAGTATAAAGTTGATTTAGATTTGAATGATACTAGTGGTTATAGTTCTGTAAATGGTAATGATTTTCCAGATACTCAGTTAGGGAAAACCGATGAACCTATTCAAGTTATATATTTGTCTGACAAAAAGGAGATTATTAAATGACTACACCTAAAGTATATTCAGAATTAGATGATTTTGTTTATAAAGTTGATAGTGTTAAAGAAAAGAATCCAAAACGAACAGGTGATTATAGACTTATTGATGGTCAAAAATTCCAAGTAATAAAGACCGTTGATACAAACGATAAAACAAATAGTAAGGGCTACGCTGATAATGGTTTTCAAGCAATGGCTGTGGCACCAGTTGTGAATGGGCATGTGGATAGGTCGCAAACGATTATCGCCTATGCTGGAACAAATGCTCAAGATCCAAGTACACACGACCTTCGGGCTGATTTTTATAATGTAGTGGTTGGCGAAAAAGGAAAAGACACCCAATTTGCAAGTGCGACACAATTTTATCAAGCAGTTTCAAAGATGAAAGATGTTAAAGTGGTCAGTGCCACGGGACATTCTTTAGGTGGTGCCTTAGCGCAAAAGATTGCGGCAAAATATCATATTCCCGCCGTGACTTTTTCAACGGCAGGAGTAGGAAAGCAACTAACGGGTGAAGAAAAACAGTGGTTACGAGGACCGGGTAAAAATTTAGTTCTAAACTATATGCATCTTGGAGACCAAATCCCAAGTTCGACAAATGCAAAAGAGTTTGGGACGGCGCTTTATGCCATAGATTTCAGTGATGGGTCACTGTTCTCAGGGCATCAATTGGGATCATATCAGTTTTATAACAGTGGTAATTTATTTGTGGAGCCAAGTGTCGCGAGTGAATATTCAAATATAATTACGACTCAAGGTTTAGATAACTTAAAAAAGGTTATGAAAAAGTTTGAAAAGAGTGGTGGAGCGTTAACTACCGGACAGAAGCAATTTCTTGATGAGTATGAGGCGTTAACTTTAGTAACCGGTATGCAGGTATTGGTTGCAAGTGAATTAAAGTCATTAGAAATGGCGTATGAGAAGAGTATAAATGAAGCTCAGGAACTATGGTCAAATGCGGATGCAGCGGCACGATTGATTGGAATAGATTTAGCAGAGTACGAGCGACTAAGCATATTAGATTCGGGCGGTGTATCGAGAACAACGATAGAAACAAAACCAACGACTAAATATCACAAAAAAATTGCCAAAGTAAAAGCAGTCATCAAAGACTATACTGACTTAACAAGTAAAATAACAGCAGCGATTAGACATCAAGCTGAAACAGACCAAGCATTAGCAGCGCAAATAAAAGGGTGGTTATAGCATTGGATTATCGTAATCAACTCAATGAATTGGAAGAAAACTATTTGCTCACTGAGCAACGATTAGAATTAGAAAGACGTGAGATTGACGTCTTAAAGAATCAAGCGCAATCTAAATTTGAAAATATTGCGGAAACGTTGAGATCCGGGCCATTGAGTCAATATCAAATAGAAGAGGGCTCAAATCAACTATCGGAAGAAATATTTGCTCGCAACCCGCACAAGTGATACCAAACTTAATCAAAAACACCGATCCGAAATTAATTCGGTCGGCGTTTTTTTATTCGGGAAAATTTGTAGCACTATTGTAGCACTCACACGAAAAAATAGTGAAAACTGATGAAAACCTAAAACAACTAAAAACAACTAGGAAGCCTTACATATCAACGTTTTAGCAACTAAAAAACCGCTATATCAGTAATCCTGATGCAACGGTCAAAATGCGTTGAGGGGGAGTCGAACCCTCGACCTGCCGGGTAGAAACCGGCTGCTCTATCCAGCTGAGCTACCAACGCGTACTTTACTATGATACCATTTTAGAACGATTCATGAAAGAGTTTTTTTAATTCGTTATTTGATTTATACTAGAGTTAGATAAACTTGGAGAATATTTATGAGAAAAGCCTTTATTGCACTAGCAGCAATTGTTGTTGCATTACTTGTTGCCTTTATTACGTTCAGTCAACAGCCAAAATATGCTGGTGTTTCAATGCCAAAAGATGACTATCAGCATTTGAAAACGTCACGTTCCGACATAAAAGCGCTAATTAGTGATTTGAACAAATTTAATTATAAAAAGCAAGCAACGATGTCGGCCATTGAAAAAGATGCTGACAAAATCATAAAAAACAATCGTAGTAATTTAAGTGAGGCTGATGCTCAATCATTGCGAGATGCCGTGTATGGGAAAAATGGTATCGTTACAATTGCGAAAGCAGCTCAAACAGGCAAGTATAACATTGATGGTAGCGTGGCCTCACGCTTTCACAGCGCATTTGATACTATTATTTTAATGTCAGTTAACGCAATCAACAAGAGTTCGGCGCAAAGGGCTGATATTGTTGCGCAAATGAAAAGTGATTTGAATATTGAGCAGGCTATTTATCAAATTGGTGCTAAGCACGAAGAATAGTTAAGAGATAAGAAATGCTGTGATCTACTTTTTGAGGGTCATAGCATTTTTTATTTGCTACATGTATGGCACAATAAAATAACATAAGTAAATTAGCATTGCAACTTGAACACAAACACCAATTATACCGGCGATAATCATGTGACTATTATGAATAACGATGCCAATGATTAAAATCGTAATTAAGATTAAGGTGTAGACAAATAATAAAGTGAAGGCTGACATGATTTTCCTCATACAACTTATATGAAGATATTCTAACACAATTAACGTTATTTAGTTGTCTTCAGATACTCGATAAGGTATTAATTATAAATTAATGCATCAAAATAGTTGGTTAATATGACCTAAAACATGTTCGAAATTTGTTTGTTATGCACATAGCTAAATGTGACTGACATGATATGATATCATTTAAGGTGACTCCGCAACACAAAACATTCTAATTCAACTATTCCTTTTCATAATTCTGAGTTTGAAAAACGTTTACCCCAACAATGGGAGCCACCGTACATAGCTTCAAATCATCACAAGTTTATTACTTTTGGTTAGCGATAGAGATGGTATAATAAAAACAAATGCTGCAAAGGAGGATAAAACTGTGTCCAAGAAAATTGACGCTCGTATTGTGCGCACGCGGCAAATCATTCAATCAGCAACTATTGCTTTATTGACAACGCAACCTGGATTTTCGATTACAACATTACTAGCACGCGCCGATATTACGCGGGGAACTTTTTATAAGTATTATGCCAATAAAGAACATTTGATTTCTGAAGTCAATGATGTCATATTGAATGATTTATTGTTACATACAAAAGAAACTTTTATTGTTGCTGAAATGATTGCCAGTGTCAGCCGCCAAGCCGCTTTTTATAATGCGGTGTTGAATCATCATGCCGATCCTTCTTTCCAGCATGCGCTGTTTGATCGTCTCAGGACGCAAATGCAAACCAAAGTGAATGCATCAGCTCAGGATGTTAATCGACGATTGCAATATCAGTGGGAGACAATTAATGCAGGCTTCTGGGCTATGATTGCGCGGTGGTTGAGTGATGATATGAATATGACACAAGATGATTTGCTGCAAGAATTCGCAGTTTTATGGCGTGGCAATCCGACTGTTATCAAAGATACGGGATTAGGCTTGTTTGATTTTACGCCTAAAGCCGCAAAATAGCACATTTGATTTGACTAATGCATTTTCAACTGGTAAAATATAAGGGTTGTTAGCAAAGCTACAACCACTCAAATCAGGTTAAAGCATGTTTGGGACTAGGGCCTAACCGCCTGTGATGGTGAGTCTAAGTATAAGGAGAATTCAATAATGGCATATGCAATTATTGTAACTGGCGGCAAACAATACAAAGTCGCTGAAGGTGACACAATTTTCGTTGAAAAGTTGGACGCAGCTGAAGGTGAAAAGGTAACTTTTGACCAAGTTGTTCTGACTGATTCAAAAATTGGTACACCATTTGTTGATGGTGCAAAGGTAGAAGGCACAGTTGAAAAGCAAGGCAAGCAAAAGAAGGTTGTTACTTTCAAGTACCGTGCCAAGAAGCATTCACATACTAAGCAAGGCCACCGCCAACCATATACACGCGTGAAGATTGATTCAATCGCGTAATCATTACTACTTGTAAAGGAGAAATAGACTTATGTTGATGAATCAAGAAAACTTGCAAATGTTCGCTCACCACAAAGGTGGCGGATCTTCAGCCAACGGTCGTGACTCAGCAGGTCGTCGTTTAGGCACTAAAGTTGCTGACGGACAAGATTTGACTGCTGGCTCAATCATTTACCGCCAACGTGGTACGCATATTTATCCAGGCGTAAACGTTAAAAAGGGTGGCGATGACACATTGTTTGCTTTGACAGACGGTGTTGTTAAGTTTGAGCGTAAAGGTCGCGAAAAGCGTCAAGTATCTGTTTATACACGTGAACAATACAATGAAATCGTTGCTGCTGCCAAGTAAGTAGCTATTCTAAAGACTGACTTAGGTCAGTCTTTTTTGCTATAATGAAAGCAGAACGAGAAAAGAGATTATTATGACAAAATATTACGAAGCACGGCTTAAAAAATTACAAGCACTTTTAAAAAAGCTTGATTTAGACGGTATGATTGTATGCCAAGGGTTTAACACAAAATATCTAACAGGTTTTGATGGCGGAACTGGTGATGGGGTTGTCCTTGTTAGTTTAAATCAAGCACGACTGATTACAGATGCTCGATATGAAGAAGACTATAAAAATCGTTTGCCTGAAGGGGTTGATTTAAAAATAACTAGGGCATATTACGAAGATGCAGTTGCAACTGCCCAAGAATTTGGCATTAAACACTTGGCTTTTGAAGCAGACTTGCCATATAACATATATGATTATTTAGATGAACTATTACCTGCCAATATTGAATTTGATGCACTGCCGAGTGCTATTGAAACTTTGCGAGAAGTAAAAGATGAAAGTGAATTGGCTGCGCTAAGACGTGCAGCCACAGCATCTGTCAAAGCTTTTCAAGATCTAATACCATTTATTCAACCGGGTAAAACAGAGCGTGAAGTGGCCAACGAACTAGATCGTTTACAAAAAAAATATGGTGCTGAAAAAGCTTCATTTGACACAATTGTGGCTTCAGGATATCGTTCAGCGTTACCCCATGGGGAAGCAACAGATAAGGTAATAGCTGATGGTGAATTGGTAACAATTGACTTTGGCTATTATGTCGATGGTTATACATCAGACGTTACGCGGACCATCGCTGTCGGCCAAGTGAGTGACGAATTAAAAGAAATTTATGATATTGTTAAACAAGCAAATGAAAATGCCATTGCCATTGTCAAACCCGGCATTTCAGGTAGCGAAATTGATAAAGTTGCTCGTGATTACATTTCGGAGCATGGTTATGCTGAACAGTACAATCATGGTGGCGGTCACGGTGTGGGGCTTGATATTCATGAAGGACCTGCGATAAGTCCACGTTCTAGTGACGAAATGCAGGCTGGTCATTTATTGACAATTGAACCTGGCATTTACCTTGGTGGCAAGGGCGGTGTTCGTATTGAAGATGATGTCATTGTGACTGCAGACGGATACGAAAATTTGACAGCCAATTTGTCAAAAGAATTGTTGGTGATTGGAGTTTAATATGGCACAAACACGATTAGATTTTTTGGTGTTTTATCGGGGAAATTTAGTCAATGGGTTTGATTACGTTTATATAAAACGTCATGAGGGACATGCTTTTTGGCAAAGTGACAGCAAATCACAAGAAGCTAAAGATATTTTGGATCCTGAATTCGATTTTTATAATCCTCACTATAACGACCAAGGGGAGCCATTTAATTGGCGCTATCGGGAAGATTGGGTTGATATGACCAATGTATGGGATCATTTTTCTCAAGAAGCCATGGCTTATATTAAAACATGGTTAACTGAATATCGTGGACCATCGTATGATGATCCGAGCCGAAATGACGAATGGGGTGTCCGTTACCAGATTCCTGGTAAGCCGGAACGCCTCATTTGGGGCTTAAATGCTTTTCCAGCAAATTTGGATGATTTTTCAGAGTTTGTGTATCGTTTTGGCAAGTAGTTGGTGGAGAGGGTTTTGTAAACAATGAATTTTTATACAGCAGATACCCATTTTTATCACGATAGTTTACTAACTAGTCAAGTTTTTTCGCCACGCCCACAATTTTTGACGGTAGCAGATATGAATGAGACAATCATTAGTCATTGGAATGCTAAGGTGAAGCCTAATGATACTGTCTATCATCTTGGCGACATTGCAATGAAATATACTAAACCGGCTAGCTTGATCATGGCTCAGACATTTGACATTTTATCGCATTTAAATGGTCATATTGTGTTGATTAAAGGCAATCATGATAGCAGTGCTTTGTTCAAATATTTGGTCCAACAACAGCTAAATAGCCAAAATGGCCAACCAAAATTTGACTTTCATGAGGTTGGGGTCAGGTTGAAATTTGATCATCACGAAGTGTTTTTAACGCATTATCCGATGATGTTAGGTTTGACCAAAAATCAAATTAATCTGCATGGTCACATTCACAATTATAGTGTTCATGCTAAGGAAAATATTAATGTCGGTGTAGATTCACCTGATATTGATTATTTGCCCAGCAATAGTGTGCCATTTGGTGCGCCTTTGAGTGAAAATGAAGTAATAGCCATTATTGCTGGGAAAAAGAGAGACTATTTGCAGCGCGTATAGGAAGGGTGTTATGGAAACAATTCACATATTACATACAAATGATATCCATTCGCACCTTGAAAATTGGCCAAGCGTATCACGATTTTTACATGAAAAACAAAGATCATATAGTGAAGTATTTACATTTGATATTGGTGACGCGATTGACAGGTTACATCCCCTCACGGATGCAAGTATGGGCTGGGCAAATATTGAATTGATGAACAATTGTCATTATGATGGGGTAACAATTGGTAATAACGAAGGGCTCGTGTTGTCTCATGATGCCCTTAATCACTTATATGATAAAGCAAATTTTGATGTCTTATTAGCAAACCTGAAAGAATTACCCAATGATAGTCAACCAAAGTGGGCGCAGGAATATAAAATTTTAACAACGGGGATAGGGACAAAAATTGGTGTTTTGGGTCTAACGGCACCGTATGAACTAACATATCCACCGCTAGGTTGGCAGCCGCATGATGTTGACGACACGTTAGACCGTTTGCTGCCAATAATTAGAGAAAAATCAGATGTTGTTGTTCTGCTATCTCACTTGGGATTGCCAACAGACGAGCGACTCGCTAAAAAGTATGATATTGACGTTATCCTTGGGGCTCATACACATCATTTGTTACCCCACGGCAAAATGATTAATCAGACAATTTTGGCAGGGGCCGGTCGCTATGGTGAAAATATTGGCGATGTTACTTTAACGCTGGAAGATCATAAAATTATTGATCAAGCGGCAAGGACAACACCGGTTTATGAGTTGCCAGAGTCTGTTGACGACTTTAATTTGATTAAAGGGTGGCTTAATGCGGGGCGTCATGAACTAGAATCACAGCATGTCGCAGTTTTGCCAAGAACAATTGGTACTGATGAGCAAGCCTATGACGCCTTGAGGGCTTTAAAAGTTTTCTATCAAGTGCCTGCTGCACTTGTGTCAACGGGCATGTTTGTGGAAGATCTGCCTAAGGGTGAACTCAGTCGTTATGAGTTATTAGAAAGTATGCCGCACGCCATCAACCCAATGCTGATTACACTAACTGGGGCACAAATTAAAAACTTGATGATCAGCATTGAAAAACAGACAGCTGAATTGGCCAACTTTCCCATGAAAGGTAGTGGTTTTAGGGGAAAAGTATTTGGTTACATGCGTTTTGATGGTATTGATCGGCAGCAAGATGGTCAAATTTTATATCATGGCGAGAATCTAATAATGGATCAATCCTATCAGATTGCGACATTGGATCATTATAAATGGATTCCATTTTTTCCAATTATTGCTGACGCACCAAGTGAAATTGCGTTAAACATTATTTTACGTGAATTAATGGCAGACTACTATACTGACAAATATAATAAGGATAACTAATGGATCACGATACACTTAAAGAAAAAACGATAGCGCAGCAAGCAGAGCGAAAATCCGTTTACCGTGTGACGCGGCGCGGTGATGAAATTGAAATAGATCGTTTAACATTAGAATTGGTTGATAATTTTAAAGACGCTTTTGATGTCGATAAATTAGCCATTCGGTATACACCATTGTTAGCCCAATATGATTATATAGTGGGTGATATTTCAGCTGAACAACTGCGGCTAAAAGGTTTCTACCACAACGATAAGTCGGTGGCTAACCAAGATAAAATACAAACCTTACAAGATTATTTATATGAGTACGTTAATTTTGGTGCACCTTATTTTGTGCTAGAAAATATCAATCCTCGCGTCAGAGAGGCACGTGAAAATACTTCACATAAACCAAATACTAAGTCGAAACGTGAGCCAAGGGATAACAAACCGCGTCCAAAATCAAGAACAAAATCGAAATTAAAGAATGGAAAACCATCGACAAAAAAAGCACCAACGAAAAAACGTGCATTTACAATTAAACAAAAATAAGCTTAACCTGTTTGGTTAAGCTTATTTTTTAATCATCTTCGGTTTCAGGAAAATAACTCACACCATCTTGCGACACGATCATTGCAGAGTTAAAAGTGATTTTGATGACTACCCAATCATTGTTATCCAGATCACCAACTGTATCATACCAACCATCAATTTGATCTTTAAATAACGGTACAACTGTCTGAATCGGTGTTTCTAAAATTTCAGCAATAGCATCGTTTGAGCCGACCCAAGCATTTTTTTCATTGCTTGGCGCAGTAGTAAATGACACATGAGGATTGTTCTCAATTTCTTTTACTTTTGTCGATTGTCGGAAAGTTGTAATATAGAAAAAGTTTGTCAGTGTTTCAGGTAAAGCATAATAAGTAAATCGATTTGATGGGTGTGTGCCGTCAAGACTTATGGTAGCAATATTAACAACATGCACACCGAGACGTAGTGCTTCTTCAACTGGGGACATAAGATACCTCACTATTCGTATTTTAATACTATTATAGCTGTTGAATGTGAACAAATTGTGAATTTAGGAAAAATAAAAAAGCGCGGACAGCGCTTTTTTTTAATATTAGTCAAGTGGTACATCAACTGCCCAACCTTCAGGACCTTCTTGATCGCCATATTGGATCGCCGTCAAACGATCATATAGTTTTTGAGTCCACGGTCCGACTTCAGTTTCAGAATAGAAGACATGCTTATTACCTTGATGTGTAATTGATCCTACTGGCGAAATGACGGCAGCAGTTCCCATTGCACCGGCTTCAGCAAACTGATCAAGATCATTGATGGAAATTGTTGTCTCTTCAGCTTTTAGACCAAGCTTTTGTGCTACAGCAAGCAAAGAGTACTTTGTGACTGAAGGCAAAATAGAAGGAGATTTTGGTGTCAAGAAACGGCCATCTTTTGTGATGCCAAAGAAGTTGGCTGATCCAAGTTCTTCAATGTTTTCATGAAGACGTGGATCAAGATAAACAACATCTGAATATCCGGCCTTGTGGGCCTCATCACCTGCTAACATTGAAGCACCATAGTTACCACCAGCTTTGGCCGCACCAGTACCGCCGTGTGCTGCACGATCATAATGATTAGTGACATAAGCGGTTGGTGTTAAGCCACCTTTATAATAGGCGCCAACTGGTGTTGCATAAACTTCAAAAACATAATTATCAGCCGGATGAACACCAACCACTGGACCACCACCAAATTCAAAAGGACGTAAATAAAGTGTTGCACCAGTACCGTATGGGGGAATAAAGTCTTGGTTGGCTTTGGTCACTTCCTTCAAAGCACGTAAAAAGAGTTCTTCGGGTACAGGCGCCATCATCAAACGATCAGCGGAATTTTGTAGACGCTTGGCGTTACGGTCGGGACGGAACAAATTAGCGCCACCATCTTTTCGACGATATACTTTTAACCCTTCAAAAATATTTTGACCATAGTGAAGACCTGTTGCAGCTTCATTCACTGGAATGTTGGCATCTGTTTCAAGGCCACCTTCACTCCATTTACCATCTTTATAATAAGCTCGGAAACGATAGGGAAGATCATGATATTCGAATCCTAAGTTATCCCAATCAAAATCTTCGGGTTTTGCTTTCTGTTGTTCAGACATTGTCCATCCTTCTTTCTTAGAGAAATATGATAAAACTACTATAACGCTTAGAAACAAATTGTGCAACCCTTCATTTTTTCAAGGCGACCATGTGCAGTTTAAACAAATCATGTATAATAAGGTTATAATTAATGGGGTTAACCAGAATTGGAGATAAAAATGACATTACTACTTGCAGTTAAGGCACTGACGCAAGAAAACAGAGATTTTCTTGCGCAGTATGATATTGATGTTGTGACACCTGACACAATAACTGATGATCAACTATCAGAAGTAGTCATTAGCTATGCTTGGGATAACACCATCGGCAGTAAAATATTAAGCTTACCAAATACCAAACTAAAATGGATTCAGGCGCAGTCTGCAGGTGTGGATTACTTACCATTATCTTTATTAGCACAGCGTGGTATCACTGTCACAAATGCGAGTGGTTTGAAAGCATTGCCAATCGCTCAAACAGTATTGGGTTATTTGCTATATTTTGCTCGGGGATTAAATGTCTATGCTACACGTACTCACTGGGAGCCATTCACTGATCAATATTTAATAAGTGAATTGCCTGTTTTAGTTTTTGGTACAGGTCGAATCGGACAACAAATTGCCCATCATATCAAGGCTTTCGGTGGTAAAGTCTATGGTGTCAACACGAGTGGAAAACCAGTAGCAGGCTTTGACGAGACTTTTCCAATTACCGACTATCAAGCTGGTTTAGCTAAAGCACAAGTTGTTGTCGATGGGCTACCTGGGACAAAAGATACAGAGAATTTTTTTGATGATCATTTCTTTGCGCAGTTTAACCAACTCTTTTTGTTTATAAATATTGGACGAGGCACCACTTTGAATCAATCCGCTTTACTTGAAGCAATTGATGATTCTCGTGTTAAGTATGCTGCGTTAGATGTAACAACGCCTGAACCATTACCTCATGATCATCCGTTATTTGAACGGCCACAAATTTTGCTAACCCAACATACCAGTTGGGGGGAGAATATTAATGCGGGTCGAGTAGGTGGCTTATTCAGGCTCTTTGAAAAAAATGTACCTAGTTTTATGAAAGACCAAACATTTGTCCAAAATGTGGTTGATTTGAACAAAGGATATTAAATTGATTAATTGCTTTATTAGCATGAAAAAAATGCTAAGTTAAAAAGATTATTGCAAAAAATGACGTCCAATCAACGCCAGTAGAGAGGATTTTATTCATGACTTTAACACATCCACTAGTGATTGTATCGTTTGATGCATTGGGGGCTGAGGATGTCGCTCAACATCTTGAGATGATGCCTAATTTGGCGCAGTTAATACAGCGTGGGGCTCATGTCAAAAAAGTGGAAGGCATTTATCCAACTTTAACCTATCCATCGCATACGTCAATTATGACAGGTGTTTATCCGGCAAAACACGGTATTGTTAATAACACTAAAATACAACCAGAACGTGGTGACTCACCAGACTGGTATTGGTATGCTAAAGATATTCAAGTACCCACTTTATTTGATTTAGCGCATCAAAAAGGACTCAAAACGGCAGCTTTTTTGTGGCCGGTGTCGGCAAAAGCACCAATTACTTGGAATATTGCTGAGATTTTTCCTAATCGAATTTGGACGAACCAAGTGTTGGTGTCATTTAATGCCAGTACCCCATATTTTATGTTTGATATGAACCGTCGTTTTGGTAAATTGCGTAACGGTATTAAGCAACCTAATTTGGATAATTTTATTACCGCTGCTGCGGTTGATACGATAAAAAATAAAAAACCAGATTTGTTAGCTATTCATTTAGTTGATATGGATGCACATCGTCATCAGTTTGGGGTGCGATCGGCAGAGGCTTACGCTGCTTTAAAGCGTCTTGATGCGCATCTTGGCGAATTAATGGCAGCCACAAAAGAGGCTGGTAATTTTGAAAATACGAATTTTGTTGTTCTTGGTGATCACTTCCAAATTGATGTTAATCATATGATTCATCTTAATCAGTTGTTTGCTGAGCAAGGCTGGTTAGTTGTCACTGACAAAGGCCTAATTGATGGGGATTGGCGTGTGTTAGCCAAGACCACTGATGGGTCGACATATGTCTATATCAAAGATGATAGTTTACAAGATAAAGTGCGGTCAATTGTTAACCAAGTTCAAGGTGTTGAAGCAATTTATCAGCCAAGTGATCTGATTAAATGGCATATCAATCCAGAAGCCGCTTTCATTATTGAGGCACAAAATGGTTATTTCTTTACTGATGAAGTTAACCGTCCAGCGGTCGTTGAAGCGGCTGATGATGCTGATTTGGGCACGAGTGATCGCTATAAAGCGGTCCATGGTTTTCGACCAGATAAGTCCGATTATCAGACAACATTGGTATTAGCTGGTCCAGATGTCGAACATATTACGATTGAGGATGCACGTTTGGTTGATGAGGCGCCCACATTTGCTAAATTGTTGGATGTTGAATTTGAGAATGTGTTAGATGGGATACCCTTGGAAAAAGTAATTAAAAATAAGCCCAGTGTCATATATGGACTTTATATCATGTAATGGAGTAGTGATGTGCAAAATAGAGGATTAACTACCCAAGAGAAGAGTTGGGTGTTGTATGATTGGGCCAATTCTAGCTTTGGTATTATTGTGGTGACAGCAGTATTGCCAATTTGGGTGGTCAAAGTGGGCCAAAACACAGGCTTTTCCGGCGCTCAGACAACAGCTTTTTGGTCGTATGCTAACGCTTTTTCGACTTTTTTGGTCGCTATTGCTGCGCCAATTTTAGGTGCGATTGCGGACTATGCTGGATTTAAAAAAAGATTATTTACTTGGTTTACGCTGATTGGTATTATTGGAACCGTTGGTTTAGCATTGGTGCCTGATAATAAAATATGGTGGTTATTATTTATTTTTATGCTTGCTAATATTGGTTATAGCGCTGCAAATATTTTTTATGATGCTTTTTTAACAGATGTTACAACTGATATACGTATGAATCGCGTGTCAAGCGCTGGTTATGGTTTTGGATACTTGGGTGGTGTAATACCTTTTGTCATTTTTTATTTATTGCGAGGACTGATGACGCCAACAACAGGGGTTATGTTTGCTTTTATGTTGGCATCAGTATGGTGGTTGTTATGGACGATTCCGATGTGGCGTACAGTAAACCAAGTTAATTTTTTGCCTACGCCGCAACGACCATTCACAGAAGCTATACAAAGAATAATAACAACAATCATACATATTGCCAAATATCCAGATATTGCATGGTTTCTCTTAGCCTATTTTTTTTATATCGATGGTGTTAATACAATTTTTACTGAGGCAACAATGTTTGGTGCTGCTGTTGGCATCAAAATGACAACTTTATTAACCGTTTTATTGGCAGTTCAAATTATAGCTTTCCCATCATCGATTATTTACGGGCGATTGGCAAATTATTTTGGTACACGCAAAGTTTTGGTCGGTGGCATTGCCATTTATATTGGTATTACCATTTATGCGTTGTTCATCCATCATGCGATAGAATTTTTTGTATTAGATATTTTTGTCGGTACATCGCAGGGCGGTATACAGGCCCTATCAAGATCGTACTTCGGTAGGCTGGTACCAAAAGACCAAGCCAGTTAATTTTTTGGGTTTTATAATATATTTGGAAAATTTAGTGCCATATTAGGGCCCTTATTGTTCGGAACAGTCGCACAAATGACTGGGCAAGTACAATTAGCGGCTGGATCATTAATTGTGCTATTTGGTGTCGGCTTGGCTGTCTTCATATTTACGCCAACTCGTGCCGACTAATATACATGCAGTTTTTGTACTGAAGCACCATGTTTGGGGCTTTTTTTGATGATGTAGTAGGATTGTTCGTTCAAATCAATTTAACACAGACGTGATATATGTTAAGATATATTTAAGTTATTTTTTCGGAGAAGTCAAGTGGATAAACAATTAGAAAAACGTGAAACCAAAATTTTAGCCCGCTATAAAAGGGTAATTAAAAGTTTTGACAAAACCTGGCGCGTGATTGATGACACACGTGTGCCCATTTTACGTGAAGTTCTCAGTTGGTTAGACCATCCTGACACTAAACTCAAAATCATTCAGATTGCTGGTACGAACGGTAAAGGGTCAACAGGCGCCATGTTAGGTGCTGTTTTGAAAGCTAATGGCTATACTTATGGTCATTTTTCTAGCCCTTTCATCATGGATGATCGCGAACAGATTCGTATTAACGGGGAAATGATTACCAAGCATGATTTTCTGACTTACTATGATCAAGTTGTGGCAACATTTGCCGCCCACGGACATGCAATTGATTATTTATCGTATTTTGAATATTTGACCATTATTTCCCTATTGGCTTTTGTGAACAACGGTGTTGATATCGTTATCTTTGAAGCTGGTTTAGGTGGCTTGCGAGACGCAACCAATGCCATTGAGGCACCAATGTTGACGGTTTTTACCAAAATTAGCATTGATCATCAAAATCTATTGGGTCACAACATCAAAGAAATAGCCGAGAATAAATCAGCGTTAATTAAATCAGGGACATGGGTTATTAATTACGCCGGTCAAGATATTGACGCTACGAAAGTATTGAAAGCTAGAACAGAGGCTGTTGGCGCCCGATGGTTCGAGCACAAGCGTGATGAAATTATAATTTTAAATACAACACCAGCTGGATTAGATTTGAGTATTAATGGCGAGAGTGGCTATTTTCTAAGTATGTCTGGTGCTTTTCAGGTTCACAATTTTAGTATTGTTTTACAAATAAGAGCAGCATTGATTGAAAAAGGCATGCTCTTTGACCGCGCAAAAACAAAACAAGGATTGGCGAATGTCAGAATATTAGGTCGCATGAATTATCATGAAGACACCAACATTTTGTTTGACGCAGCTCACAATGTTGATGGTATTAGGGGACTGGTATCGGCGCTGAATGCTTGGCACTTGAAAATCAAGCCAACATTGATTTTAGGCGTGTTAAAAGATAAAGACTATCACGAAATGTTGGATGAAATTGTACCGTTCGTGCAACGGGTCATTACGGTTACACCTAATAATAAAACACGGGCGTTATCAGCAGATGAACTAGCAGCCGATATTTTGTCGGATTATCCCAATATTGAAGTAGAGGTTGCCAACGATGCTTCGGCAGCAATTTCATTGGCCATGAGAGTCCGTGAATCTTCAAAAGCGTTAATTGTGGTAACTGGTTCTTTTTATACCTTGAATGCTATTCATAAAGAAGGAGGCATTTAATGCGATTTGTTTTAGCTTCAAATAATACTGCCAAAACGGAAGAAGTCGCCGTTTTAGCGCAGGCGATGGGACATCAAGTCGAAAATTATCGAAATGTTCTAGGCGAAACATTAGTTTTTCCAGCAGAAACCACGACTTCTCAAATTGAAAATGCTCGTGTTAAGGCACAATTTGTCCATCAGTATTTACCTGATGAATACGTTTTATCAGATGACACTGGCTTATATTTGTCAGCTTTTCCGGATCGCTTTGGTGTTGTGACAGCGCGAGAGTTCAAAGCTAAGGGTATCTTAGGAACTGAAGCAGAGCAACAATATATTCTTGATTTATTGCGTCAACCATCAATAGATCGATCGGGTTATTTATTGGCCGTGATGGGCTTAGCAACGCCGGACGATCGTTTATTAACGGCACAAGGCAAAGGTGGCGTTCGGATTGCAGAAAATAGTCGACGGGGTGATTACATTGATGGTTTAGACAATATCCTTGAAGCTGAAAATGGATTGACTTTGTCAGAAATGTCAATTAATGACGTAATTGATTATCACGACCGTTCTCGCGCTTTGCAGGCACTTGTGAATCTTTTGTGAAAACATCTAGCCCGTGGTAAAATGGGAGAGATGTTTTTTTGTAGATAATATAAAATAATGAGGCAACACAATATGTCAAATTCAACAACAACATTGCCATTTTGGGATGAAGTCGTGGCAAATGCACAAATGGGTCACGATCAAAAGCAACCTTTTTTTAGTATGGCACCTATGGAAGCAGTTACTGATACTATTTTCCGCCGAGTAGTGGCTAAGGCAGGCGCTCCTGACGTCTATTATACTGAATTCACAAATGCCAGTTCCATGATTCACCCAAAGGCCAAATTTTCAGTACAAGGTCGTCTAGCGGTAGCGGAAAATGAACAGCAACCGATTGCACAAATTTGGGGTGGACGTCCGGATGATATCGCTGGCGCTGCTGGACTTTTACCCTCAATGGGCTACCGAGCTGTTGATATCAATATGGGTTGCCCTGATGCAACGGTGATTAAAAACGGTGCGGGTTCGGATTTGATTCGTCATGAAGATTTGGCACGACAAATTGTGGCTGCGGCGAAGCAATCTGGTCTACCTGTTTCAGTTAAAACGCGTTTAGGCTTCTACAAGACTGAAGAATTTAGAGAATGGTTACCCATCATTTTGCGACAAAATGTGGCTGTACTGACAGTGCATTTGCGCACGCGACAAGAAATGTCCAAAGTACCGGCTCATTTTGAATTCATTGATGATATTTTGGCGATGCGCGATGATATTGCACCACAAACTTTAATCCAAATTAATGGCGACATCAAAACGCGTCAACAAGGATTGGACTTAGCAAAAGCTCATCCAGGATTAGATGGTATTATGATTGGACGGGGTATTTTTGAGAATCCTTACGCGTTTGAAAAAAGTCCACGCCAGCACACTTTGACAGAATCAATTGATTTGTTAAACTTGCAGTTAGATTTATTCGATGAGGTCAATGCGACAGTCACCCCAAAACATTTTGAAGCGTTGAAACGCTATTTCAAAATATACTTGCGTGGATTCGCGCATGCTTCTGCTTTACGGCAAATGTTGATGGAAACGCATTCGACTGATGAAGTACGTACTGTTTTGGCACGTGAATTAGCTAAAGTTTATGATGCTGTTGCTAATGACAAACATATTTACCGAGATAATGCCGCTGCAAGCGCAGATATGGCAGCGGCGACTGCTCGTAAGGTTGCCAGTGAAACTGATTAACGACAATATATTCAAACGCAAACCTTGAAACAATGCGAGGTATTCTTGTGTTTGAATTTTTAATTTTGAGTTAAAAATGATTTTTTAAGGTTAATTTTTAGTTGAATAGCGTTTAGAATGTCATGGCATCTCACGCGAAGATGGTATAATTGTAGTCAGTATTATATCGAGTGCCAATATGAAAAAAGGTAAGAATAATTGAGACAAATAAAATTAACATCGCAACAAATTGAAGATATTTTAACTGAACATCATTTGTTAATCAAATCGGCTGATGTCAACGCGACATTTGACTTTTTGCATTATGATACACGTCAAGTACGCAATAATACATTATTTGTCGTGAAAGGTGCCTTTAAGTCAGAGTATTTAGCCGATGCCCAAGGTGTCACCGGATTGATTGTTGAGCAACCCCTAACGATAAATTTGCCACAATGGCAGGTTACCAACGTCCAAAAAGCGTTATCATTATTGTCAATGGCTTTTTTTGACTATCCTCAAAAGTCCCTTTGGATTGCTGCTGTCACTGGTACAAAAGGAAAGACTACCGCAGCTTATTTTGCATATACAATGATTAAAGAAGCAACAAACAATCATACGGCACTTTTTTCAACCGTTGATCGTATTACGGGTCCAGAACCTCAAGATAAGAAAAAGTCTGATTTAACGACACCTGAGTCTTATGAATTATTTAAAGATATGCGCCGAGCGGTGGATAATGGCATGACACATTTGGTGATGGAAGTCAGCTCACAAGCCTACCTTAAAAATCGTGTCTATGCGTTACGGTACAATGTCGGTGCTTTTTTAAATATTTCACCGGACCATATTGGACCAAACGAACATCCGACTTTTGAAGATTATTTGGCTCATAAGATGATGTTATTTGATCACTCAGATGAAGTGATTATCAATGCTGAGACAGACCATTTTGATACAATTTATGCACATGCTAAAGCCGAGCATGATAAAGTTTATTTGTACAGTCATAGCATGATAACAACCGAAGAGAGTGCCATTCATGAGAGTCGATTTACTGTAACCAAAAGCGACTTTCCAGAAATGATTGGGCAATATCGTCTGAATTTACCTGGTGACTTTAATGAATCAAATGCTTTAGCTGCGATGATGATGGTCGCGTTTGCTGGCGTTAAGCATGAGGCAATGGTCAAAGGTTTGGACGAAGTGTTCATTCCTGGTCGCATGTTGAGCCTACCAATTCCAAATCACGGCATTGCATTTGTGGATTATGCTCATAATTACGCGTCCATGAGAGCCTTGTTAAAGTTTGCTCAGTCGCAATCACCCGAAGGTCGCGTCATCGTGGTAGTGGGTTCGCCAGGTAACAAAGGGGTGTCACGACGTGCCGATTTTGGTCGTGTAGTGAGTGAATTGGCTGACGTTGTTTATTTGACAGCTGATGACCCACAATTTGAAAATCCGCTTGACATTGCTCACCAAATTGCTGAACACATTGATAATCAATTATTAGTCGTTCATTTTGAAATGGATCGGATTAAGGCAATTCACAAGGCCATTTCTAATGCTGGGCAGCATGACATTGTGATCGTGGCAGGAAAAGGCGAAGATCCCTACCAAAAAATTAATGGTGAAGATGTGCCATACATCGGTGATTATGCCGTTGTTAAACAATTTAAGATGCAACTATAAAATCCGGTAGGATTTTTTTTTGTCAAAAAATGCCGTCATTTTCTGAAAACAGGCGTATAATAAAAGTGTAATATGTAAGCGGTTACAAAAGGAGAAAAGTTATGCAATTCATCAATTATTTTGGTAATGATGCCTATACCAATATTGCCATGGATGCTTGGTTACTGAAAAACTTGCATCCAAGTGAGCCAGTTTTTGCACTCTGGCAGAATAAACGGGCCATCATTGTCGGCGAGAATCAGAACACGTTTGCGGAGGTTAATCAAGATTATGTTGATAGCCATGATGTTCAAGTTGTCCGTCGCGTATCAGGTGGTGGCGCTGTTTATCATGATTTAGGTAATATTTGCTTCACATTTTTTGTACCGGTTGCAAATAGTGCAAATGTCAATTTTCACCAATTTGTTAAACCGATGGCTGATGCCTTGGAATCAGTTGGCATTCCAGTGGCAATTTCCGGACGAAATGATTTGGAAATTGACGGTAAGAAGGTATCTGGTAATGCGCAACGCTATGCGGGTGGTTATCTGATGCACCACGGTACTTTACTTTGGAATACTGATGTTGAAGCGATGGTGAGGGCACTAAATGTTGCGGATGAAAAATTTATTTCTAAGGCAGCTAAGTCGGTACGTGCTCGTGTGGGCAACATCAAAGATTTTGCACCTGAATCGTTGACAATTAATGACTTCATTGCCAAATTACAATATTATTTGAGTGATGAGGGTCGTGATGGTGAATATCAATTAAGCGACACGCAAAAAAAGGCTATTTTGCAAGCAAGGGATCAAAAATTCTCACAATGGTCATGGAATTATGGCAAGAGTCCAGAATTTATGTATGATAATCATGCAAAATTTGACGGAGGTGCGATTGATGTTCAGGTCAATGCTAATGATGGTCGGATCACAGACATTAACTTCACTGGCGATTTCTTAGGTGTTCGCGACTGGCGCGAAATCAAGCCAGCATTAGTCGGAATACCATTTACACCGGAAGCTGTTTCGACAATACTTGACCAGAATCGTGGGGGACAATACTTTGGTAGCATTACAAATAATGAACTATTAGCAACTTTTTTCCAGAAAGATGAGGTAAAAATTCATGAGTGATCTAACAGCAACAAATCAGCAGATACTAGATTTTCAAGCACAATTAGAGGCACAAGACACGTCATTTCCGATGTTGTCTGTATTAAATAATGATGGTCAAATTGTTGATGAAGAAGCACTGAAGCGCGCTGATTTATCAGATGAAGATCTTGTCAACATTATCAAAAGAATGTTGCTTAGTCGGCAATTAGATATCCGTTCAACTAAATTAGCTAAACAAGGTCGATTCGGATTCTTTGCGCCAACTGCTGGTCAAGAAGCGTCACAGATGGCATCGTCTTATGCTTTTAATGATGATGATTGGTTGATGCCTGGTTATCGTGACATTCCAGAAATTGTGGTTAAGGGTTGGCCAATTTGGAAAGCAATTTTGTGGTCCCGTGGACATGCTTTAGGAAACGAATTTACCACAGAAGAGGGCAAACCTGTCAACGCATGGATGCCACAAATTATTATTGGTGCGCAGTATGTGGAAGCAGCCGGTATTGCTTTGGGACTGAAGAAAAGGAATAAAGATGCCGTTGCCTATGCTTATACTGGTGATGGTGGTACGTCTCAAGGTGACTTTTACGAAGGCATGAATTTTGCGGGTGCGTACAAGGCGAATGCGGTCTTCTTTGCACAAAATAATGGTTATGCGATTTCAACGCCCCGTTCGTTGCAAACAGCAGCTACGCATTTGGCAGCAAAAGGATGGGCAGCTGGTTTACCAAGTATTGTCGTTGATGGTAACGATCCGATCGCTGTTTACTTAGCAGCCAAAGAAGCCCGTGCATGGGCAACGAGTGGTAAAGGGCCAGTCTTTATCGAGACACTAACAGATCGTCTAGAACCACATTCAACAGCGGGTGATGACCCTCTACGTTACCGGAAACAAGCAGATATTGATGCTTGGTGGCAAAAAGAACCACTGATTCGTATGCGTAAGTTTATGACTGAAAAAGGCATTTGGTCTGAAGAGCAAGAAAGTGCGTACATTGACGAAGTTAATGCGTTAATTGATGAGCAAATTAAAATCGCCGACAAAGTAGACAAACAAAAGATTTCTAATTTCATTAAGCATACATTGGAAGTTCCCGGACAAGCAATGACCGAACAAATCAGTAAGTTTGAAAGTGAGGGAAAGTGACATGGCTGTTAAAAGTTATATTGATGCAATTCGTGAAGCAATGGATTTAGCGCTAGAAAAAGATAATGACGTTGTTATTTTTGGTGAAGACGTTGGTGAAAATGGTGGTGTTTTCCGTGCTACTGATGGTTTGCAGGCTAAATATGGCGAAGAGCGCGTTTTCAATACGCCGTTAGCTGAATCCGGTATTGGTGGTTTAGCGATTGGCTTGACTACGCAAAATTACCGCCCGATTATGGAGATTCAGTTTTTCGGATTTGTTTTTGAAGTGATGGATTCCATAGCTGGTCAAATGGCTCGTAACCGCTTCCGTTTCAATGGCACACGCCAAATGCCAATTGTCGTGAGGTCACCATATGGCGGCGGTACCAAAACACCAGAAATGCACGCAGACAATTTAGAAGGTATGATGGCACAGATTCCAGGCATTCGTGTTGTAATGCCAGCTAATCCAGCTGATGCCAAGGGATTATTGCTGAGTTCAATTGAATCCAACGACCCTGTCGTTTTCTTAGAAAATCTGCATTTGTACCGTTCATTAAAAGGTGAAGTACCCGAAGGCTATTACACAACACCGCTTGATACAGCCGCTGTGGCGCATGAAGGCGAAGATGTTTCTATTATTTCGTATGGTGGCGGTGTACCTGTAGCATTAAAGGCTGCGGACGCCTTAGCCAAAAATGGTGTGTCCGCAGAAGTGTTAGATTTGCGCACTGTTTCACCATTGGATATCAAATCAATTGGTGACACGGTGACAAAAACTGGACGTGTTGTTGTCGTGCAAGAAGCACAACGGATGGCTGGAGTTAGTGCCAATGTAATGGGTGAGATTTCAGAACGCTTTATTTTAAGCCTAAAAGCACCCATCGGTCGTGTTGCAGCACCTGATTCAGTTTATCCATTTGGGCAGGCAGAAAATGATTGGATGATTAAGCCTGATGATGTTGTTGCAAAAGTGATGGAGGTTGTTAATTATGACTGAGATTTTTAAAATGCCAGATATTGGCGAAGGCATGGCTGAGGGTGACATCACGTCGTGGTTAGTTAAAGTTGGTGATACTGTGGCTATGGATGACCCAGTCGCGGAAGTTCAAAATGATAAGCTGATTCAAGAAATTTTATCGCCGTACGCAGGTACTGTCACCAAGCTGTTTGTTGACGCAGGCACAACTGTCTCTGTTGGCGATTCATTGATTGAATTTGATGGTGACGGTAGTGGCGACAGTAGTGATGAGAGCGCTGAACCAACAGCCAGCGATACAGCTGAAGACACATCAGTTGATACAACCACTTCAGTCACACCGCAAACACCGACAGCGACTGAATTACCACAAGTTGTGAATGGACATGTTTTGGCTATGCCATCAGTACGCCATTTGGCCTTTGAAAAAGGAATTGATTTGACTAAAGTTCCGGCAACGGGTCGTCATGGGCATGTGACATTAGCTGATGTCACGGCATACCAAGCAACGGATACACCAGTAGCTGCAATTTCAAGTGAGGCATCTAATGAAACAATTGCCTCAGCCACAGCGGCAGTGACCAAAGATGTTGCAGTTCCTGAACCTGTACGCGAAGGTCGCCAACCAATGTCAGGCGTTCGCAAGGCAATTGCTAAAGCAATGGCAACACAGAATACAACTATTCCAACGGTTACTAATTTTGATTCGGTTGAAGTTAGCAAATTGGTCGCTCATCGCCAAACATTTAAGACGCAATTGGCCGATCAAGACATTCATTTGACTTATTTGGCTTATGCGGTAAAAGCGTTAGCGGCAACAGCTAAAAAGTTCCCTGAAATCAACGCCAGTCTAGACATGGATACGCAAGAAGTTGTCTATCATGACGATGTCAATATGGGCATTGCTGTTAATGCGCCAAGTGGTCTTTATGTGCCAGTCATTAAGCAGGCTGACCAAAAATCAATCGTGACAATAGCTAAAGAAATTGCTGAGTTAGCTACCGCAGTTCGTGAAGGAACAATTAAGCCAGCGCAAATGCAAGGCGGTACGATTACAATTTCTAACCTTGGTTCGGCACGTGGTACTTGGTTCACACCAATTATTAATGGTAAAGAAGTCGCGATTCTTGGCTTGGGATCAATTCTGAAAGAACCCATTGTTGGTTCAGATGGTGAATTAACGGTCGGTCAAAATATGAAATTGTCATTGAGTTATGATCATCGTTTGATTGATGGCATGTTAGGACAGTCAGCTATTAATTATTTGAAGCAGCTGTTGGCTGACCCAGCCTATATGTTGATGGAGGTGTAATCATGGTTGTTGGTGCACAAGCACGTGAAGTAGATACAGTTGTTATCGGATCAGGACCTGGTGGTTATGTAGCCGCTATTCGCGCTGCTGAATTGGGTCAAAATGTGACTATTATCGAACGTGATCAAATTGGTGGTGTTTGTTTAAATGTCGGTTGTATTCCTTCAAAAGCCTTAATCAATGTGGGACATCATTATCGTGATGCTATATCAGACAATCCTTTTGGTTTGACACAAGCTGAAGCAAAAATCGATTGGTCAAAGACACAAGATTGGAAGCAAAATACTGTGGTCAACACGCTGACTGGTGGTGTTAAAATGTTGCTCAAAAAGCATCATGTTGATATTATTCAGGGTGAAGCATCATTTAATGACAATGAAACATTAAATGTTGTTCAAGAAGATGGCCACGAATTGCTGCAATTTAACAATGCTATCATTGCGACTGGTTCTAGCCCAATTGAAATTCCGGCTTTTCCATTTGGTAAGCGAATTGTTGATTCTACTGGCGCCTTGAGTTTACCTGAAATACCTAATAAGCTAATTATTGTTGGTGGTGGCGTGATTGGTTCTGAACTTGGTGGTGCTTATGCTAACCTAGGCTCTCAGGTCACAATTATTGAAGGCTTGGATCACACGCTAAATGGATTCGACGCAGAAATGGCTAAACCAGTCATAGATGATTTCACGAAACGTGGTGGGGTGATTGTTACCTCAGCCATGGCAAAAAGCGCTGTCCAAACTGAAAACGATGTGACATTGACTTATGAAGTAGATGGGCAAGAACAAACAGTTTCTGGTGATTATTTGTTAATTGCTGTTGGTCGACGCGCTAATACCAATACGCTTGGTCTCAACAACACTGATGTCAAATTAAGCGATCGTGGTTTGATTGAAATTGCTGATAACATGCAGACAACTGTGCCTCATATTTACGCCATTGGGGATGTGACAGCGGGGCCACAATTGGCACATAAGGCAAGTTTTCAAGCTAAAATTGCTGCAGCTGCAATTTCTGGGGATGCGCATGCTCGTGACTTGCACTATTCCTTACCAGCAGTTGCCTATACAAATTATGAATTAGCAACAACAGGCGAGACACCGGATTCAGTGACTGAAAAGCAGTTAACGGCTACAATTTCGAAGTTTCCATTTGCTGCTAACGGCCGTGCCATTTCAATTGATGAAGCAGTTGGCTTTATTCGTTTGATAAGCGATAAGACAACTAAAGCGCTACTGGGTGCACAAATTGTTGGTCCGGGCGCCTCGGATTTGATTTCTGAATTGTCATTAGCCATTGAAAATGGTCTAACGACGACAGACATTTCGCTAACAATTCATCCACATCCAACTTTGGGTGAAGCCATCATGGATGCCGCTGAAGTTGCGGATGGCCTACCAATTCATATATAATAAGCTTGACATAAACAAAGTTGCTTTTTGTAGCGACTTTGTTTTGATTGGAGGAACAGATTTTGTCAACAATGATGACAAATGATGGTGTGAGACTCGATTATCAAATATTTGGTACAGGTCAGCCCATTATTTTGGTTGAAGGATATTCAGGGAATCAAGCAACATGGGTGATGCAGGTTGAACCACTAGTAAACGCTGGCTTACAGGTAATCACTTATGATCGTCGTAACCATGGGAAAAGCGATACGGTTGACTACGGTATGCGAATGGCACGGCACGGGCAAGATTTAGCTGAATTAATGGCACAATTGAGGCTGGAAAAGCCAATATTGATGGGACATTCAATGGGTGCCAGCACAATTTGGGCTTACTTATCCTTATATGGGGATGCCAACGTCAGAGCTATCATTACTGAAGATCAGCTTCCAAAGATATTGCGAGATGATAGCTGGCCGTATGGCATTTTTAATGCTGATTTGACGATGATTTGGACAGCAGCGACAAAACTACCGCATACAAAATTAACGCGATTAAAACTGTTAGAAACAGTCAAACATGCGTTGGCTGATAACTATCAACCATTTGACTTTCAGTACAATGAACCACTACTATTAGACAGTTTAATGCAAGATTGGCGTGATGTGTTACGTCGTGAGCAAGTGAAGCACTTGTTTATTGCTGGCCAAGACTCGCCACTTTGGCCGTCGGCACATGTTGAAACAGTTGTCGCCATGTCAAAAAATGGTCAAGGTATCACTATTGATAAAGCGGGACATATTCCTCACATTGAGGCACCAGATCAATTTAATGATGCAGTCCTAAATTTTGTTAGAACGATTATGTAAAAAGCAATCCAAACGTATTTTTAACGTTCGGATTGCTTTTTGTTAGCGACCATTTTTGCTCTAATTTCGGCAATTTTGTCAGCTTTCGTTGTTTGTGTTTGTTGGCCCGATTTGTATTTTGCATCGGCTTGTTTTTGTTTAAAATCAATTTGATATCTACCCATGATCTGCTCCTTTAAAACGTTAATTATACCAGATAATAGATTGAAAAGGTTGCAAGTGGATGGATAGTGATATTTCTGGAATAGGATCAATAGTCGCTATCAATGGCTGCCAGCCTTTATTGAGTAGTTGTTCGGGCAGGGAAATTGTTTGAGGGGTATCTGACAAGTTGATGACAATTAATCGTTGGCTATCTGTTGAATTTCGTGTAAATACTAAAATGTTAGTTTTTTCCATAGTGATTAACTTAAAATCACCTGACTTTAAGGTATCATCATGTCGACGGAGATCGATTAAGCGACGATAGTAATTCAGTATTGAGTCAGGATTTTCTTTGTCTTCTTGGTAATTACGCGTTGTCGTGTTAGGATTAGTCACTAGCCATGTCTTTTTAGAATCTGCTGCATTGTCGGAAAAGCCGAATTTCGTCCATTGCATGGGGGTTCGAGCGTTGTCACGCGACCAACTTGTTGCTTTTTTTAAAGCTAAATCTGTTGCAATACCAACCGACTTGAAGCGTTGAAAATCATGATAAGTTGGTGGATCATCAATTTGGTCTGGCGAGGTAAAGGGCATATTGGTCATGCCTAATTCCTCACCTTGATAAATAAAAGGTGTGCCTCGCAATGTGAGCAACAAAGTTGCCAAGCTTTTTGCTGCTAAAGGATTGTTATCACCATAAACAGTTAGAGATCTAGGCTGATCATGATTTTCTAAATAGATGCCTAGCCAGCCTTGTGAATTTAGTTGTTCCTCCCACGTTGTCAAACTAGAAAGTAAATGATTGATGTCAGCGCGCGGCGGTACTTCTGATTGACGAGATTGATGTTCTAATTCAAAAATCATGTTAATGAAACCCTGTGGTCCCGTCCAATTTCTAGCCGTGTCGGCATGCACACCGCCAGCCTCGCCAACAGTCATCAAATGAAGTGATTGAAAAGTATCATGCAAGCGTTTTAAAAATTGTTCGATACCTGGATTATTAGCAAAAATATCAAATTGATGTTCACCAGTGGGTTGTGGTGTCTCAAATGAAACCTTTTTAAGATGACTGAGCGCATCGAGACGAAAGCCATCAATGTTTTGCTCAGACCACCAAGTAATCATATTGATAATTTCAGTTTGTACAGATGGATTTTCCCAATTTAAATCAGGCTGTTCTGGCGCAAACAAGTGGAAATACCATTCATCAGTTGCTTGATTATAGGTCCAAACACTATCTCCAGTAAAATTAGTCCAATTGTTTGGTGGTTGGTGATTATAATTTTGTTGCCAAATATAAAAATCGTGGTAAGGGTTAGTACGACTAGTTTTGGCTGCTTTGAACCAAGCATGCTGGTTTGATGTATGGTTGACAACTAAATCCATAATGACACGGATATCTTGTTTGTGAGCAGCTGCAATAAGCGTTTTGAAATCAGATAACGTACCATACTCTGAAGCGATGTTTTGAAAATCAGCAATGTCATAACCGTTGTCGACATTTGGTGAGGTATAAATTGGATTTAGCCAAATAAAATCAATACCAAGCCATTTAAGATAGGGTAGGCGCTTAATAATACCTTGTAAATCGCCGATACCATCATGATTTGTATCCTGAAAGGAGCGTGGATAAATTTGATAGCCAATAGTGGATTGCCACCATGGTGGATTAATTTTTGTAATCAATAAATACCTCCAAAATTACAATTTTGTCGTGACTTGAACCACAAATGCCTCGTAAGGTTGAAGTATTTTATTATGCAAATTTTTTGGTTCGTCATAATTTGCAATCATGGTGGCTTCTATGTGATCTTCACTTGTAAACGTATTGGTCTGATTGCTGAAATTAGTCACAACTAGCCAAGTTAGATCATGATAGTGTCGGTAATAGGCAAAAACTTGATCAACTGTATCAATGAGCTCAAAATCACCATAGACAAAAATTGGGTTTTGATGTCTAAGCGTAATTAATTTTTGATAAGTGTAGAAAATACTGTTGGAATCATTCAAAGCGGCTTCAACATTAATATCAGGGTAATTGCTATTAACATCAATCCAAGGATCAACATCAGAGAAACCACCGTTTAGGCTGTTGCGCCAAGGCATAGGTCGTCTTGCATTATCACGACCTTTATGATTAATTTGATCAAGTATCACATCAGCTGATAAATAGCCATCCTTAAGTGAGTCATGGTAATAGTTTAATGATTCAATATCTCGTAAAGCAGAAATATCTTTGACTGGTGTATTGGTTAACCCAATTTCTTCGCCTTGATAAATGTAGGGCGTGCCTTTCATCATGTGCAGTAAAATTGCCAACATTTTTGCTGATGCCACACGGTGAATCGTATCATTACCCCATCGTGATACAATCCGAGGTAAATCATGATTGTTCCAAAAAAGTGAATTCCAACCATCATCACTGTTGAGCTGTGTTTGCCATTTAGTCATGACCCCCTTGAGTTTGCTAACATCTAATGGAATATAAAACCATTTGTCTTGACCAGATTCTTGATCGAGAGTTATGTGTTCAAATTGAAAAACCATTGATAGTTCTTTTCGGTCAGGACGCGTATATAATTTGGCGATGTCAGGTGTCGCACCCCAAGTTTCGCCAACTGTCATCAAATCATGATTAGCAAACGATGCTTGGTTCATTTCTTTTAAGTATTCATGGAGCTTAGGCCCATTAGCGGTTATTTTGTCATCTGGTATTTTACCAATCAAATCAATGACGTCTAAACGAAAACCACCAACGCCTTTGTCAATCCAGAAATTAATCATGGCATAGATTGCTTGTCTGACATCAGGATTGGTCCAATTTAAGTCTGGTTGTTTTGGACTAAATAGATGTAAATAATATTGATTCGTGAGTGGATCTAATGTCCAGGCACTACCACCAAATGCAGAATGTAGGTCATTTGGTTCAGCATTATGGGTACCATCTCGCCAGACATAAAAATCACGATAAGCGTTATCACGACTTCGCTTTGATTCAATAAACCAAGCATGCTCATCAGAAGTATGATTTAATACCAGATCCATCACGATTTTGATATTTCTTTCACGAGCATCATGAATTAATTCTTCTATGTCGGTCATGGTACCAAATTCAGCCATGATATTTTCATAATCACTGATATCATAGCCGTTATCATCGTTTGGAGAAGCATAAACTGGTGATAGCCATATTGCATCAACGCCTAGTTTTTGCAAGTAGTCAAGATGTGAGATAATGCCTTGAATATCGCCGATGCCGTCATGATTAGTGTCCTGAAATGAACGGGGATAGACTTGATAAACAACGGCTGATTGCCACCAAGGTGCTGTCATAAAAAACTCCTTACTGATTAGAAATCGTCACAAGAAAGCCGTTAGGCTGAATGATGTGACTGTTGTACAACTGCTCTGAAATGATGTGAGATATATCAATTGATGTTGGTATTTCGTAATTTGTATTCCCAGCATTAAATATTGCGAATATCTTTGTTTGACCTAGCTGACGTGTGAAACCAACAATGTTTTTGTTATCATCCGTCTCCCAGGACAGTGTTCCCTCAGACAAGACAGTTTGATAATCATGACGTAGCTGAATCAGTTGCTTCAAAAAATCATACATCGTTGCATCTTGTTGATCACTTTGCCAAACCATAGGCCGGCGGTTATCTGGATCTTGTTGACCACTCATTGCATATTCGCTACCGTAATAGATATCAGGCGTACCTTGCTGTAAAAACATAAAAGTATACATTTGTTTCACAATTGCCTTATTATTGTGTGCTACGGTTAGAATGCGTGGCGCATCATGTGAGTCAAGTAGATTAAACATCACCTGATTGGTTTGATCACGATTTAGCTTTAGTTGTGCATTGAGTTTATGGACCATCTGGGAGGGCGAAATTTGTTGTTTGGCAAAAAAGTCAACAATTGACCCTGTGAAAGCATAATTCATGACGGCCGAAAATTCATCGCCCTGCAACCATGATTGTGCACTTGTCCAAATTTCACCAAGTATATAAATATCAGGCTTGATATTCGTAGTTGCTCTGCGGAATTTTTTCCAGAAATGATGGTCGACTTCATTCGCCACGTCCAAACGCCAGCCATCAATATCAAATTCTTTTATCCAGTAGGTCGCGATGTCAATCAGATAATCTTGTACTTCTGGATTAGCGGTATTAAGTTTTGGCATGTGCGGCGTAAATGCGAATGTATCATAATTTGCGTCTGCAGTATATTCGAAATTATCAGTCGGCGTATAACGCACAGGGAAGTCATGAATATGAAACCAATCAGCGTATTTTGATTGACGACTATTAGCAATAACATCTTGCCATTGAGGACTTTGATCACCGATATGATTGAACACGGCATCAAGCATCACTCGAATTCCGGCCGCATGTGCTCTTTCAACCAATAATTTAAAATCTTCTTTTGTACCAAAATGTGGATCGATTTCAAAATAATCTTGCGTATCATATTTATGATTAGTAGGTGCTTTAAAAATAGGTGTGAGATACAAGCCGTTAATACCAAGTTGACTGAAGTGATCTAAATGGTTGATGATACCTTTCAAGTCCCCGCCATAAAAACTTTCAGCGGTGGGATGATCACCTGACCGCCAAGGTAATGTTCCAGATGGATCATTTGATGTGTCACCATTGGCAAACCGTTCAGGAAAAATTTGGTACCATACAGTTTTTTTGACCCATTCTGGTGCTTTAAAACGATCAATTTCTTGAAAATAGGGCATTTTGAAATAATTATTAGCACCCATCAAACTGTTGTCATCATTTGAAGAAGACGTGAGTGCTTCAAATCCTTGATCACCATAAAAAACGGAAGCGCCGAGACTGTCAGTTAAAATAAAGCCATAGTTTAAACGGTTGAAAGGCGCTGTTAATGATGCTTGCCAATATTGATGTGTTTCAGTGACAAGTGTTTTTTTCATGACGACATTGGCCGATTTTTGCCAAGTACCGTTCTGCCAATTATAGGGATCTCCAGCAACGATGCTAATTGATTGAATATCATTTTTTGCTGTTCGGATGCGTAATCGTAGTTCATCTGCTGTATATAAATAAGCGTATTCAGATTCAGGGCGGTGATAAATTGCTGCTTTATTCATAAATAATTGCCTCGTTAATGGATTAAAATGTCAGGGGATTTGCGACCGTCTTAGACAATACGCTGTGTCGTATCGGCATCAAAAAAGTGTCCTTTATTAGTGTTAATAGCGAGTTCGACTGAGACACCAGGTTGATTGTAATCGCGGGCATTGACGCGAGCAATCAGTTGTTGTGAACCAACTTGCGTATACAACATTGAATCGGCGCCCATTAGTTCTGCAATGGTAACAGTTGCTGTTACTTTACTTTCGGGATAGGTGTCAAGTGCTACTTGCTCGGAGTGAATATCTTCCGGTCGGACACCAAAGACAACTTGTTTGCCTTCGTAGCCACGGGCAGTGAGTTGTTTAGCCATACCAAGCGGAATTTTCAGAGTAAAGCCATCTTTTGTGGTCAATATATCATGACTGAACTGGCCAGAAATCATATTCATTGATGGCATACCAATGAATGTGGCAACAAAAATGTTAGCAGGTTCATTGTAGAGTTCTTGCGGTGTACCGACTTGTTGAATGTCACCGTGGTCGATAATAACAATGCGATCAGCCAGTGTCATAGCTTCTGTCTGGTCATGTGTCACATAAATAGTAGTGGCACCAATTCGCTTGTGAATCTTAGTGATTTCTGCTCTAATTTCAACACGTAATTTTGCATCGAGGTTAGATAGTGGTTCATCCATTAACAAAATTTTCGCATCGCGAACGATTGCGCGACCCATTGCCACACGTTGTCTTTGACCACCAGATAAATCAGCGGGTTTGCGCTCGAGATAGTCTTCAATGCCAAGAATTTTTGCTGCTTCTTGAACACGTTTTGTGATTTCTGCTTTGGGCACTTTTCTTAATTTGAGACCGAAAGCGATATTATCAAACACGCTCATATGTGGGTAGAGGGCATAGTTTTGAAAAACCATCGCAATATCTCGGTCCTTAGGTGGAACATCATTCATTAATTTATTGTCAATGAAAAATTCGCCACCAGATATTTCTTCCAAGCCGGCGATCATACGTAAAACAGTTGATTTACCAGAACCAGACGGACCGACAAACACGATAAACTCTTTATCGTGAATTTGAAGATTATAATCTGCCACAGATGGGGTGGACATGTGTGGATATGTTTTATTGATGTGTTCCAAACGAATTTCAGCCATTTTTTCTTCCTCGTATTTTAATATTGGTTATCGCAACTATAAAAATGATAGCGCTTACATGAATTAGATTAGCATATTTAAAAATAAATGCAAGCGTTTCCACAAAAGTGTTATACCAAATTTTATATGCTTGTGAAAAATGTGATTAATTCAATAATAAAATCATAGATAATTCATACTTAATAAAAAAATACTTCTTTATATGCTCAATTATTATCAATAAAAATATCATAGCTTGTCTAGACCAATTCATAAAAAATAAAAATGTAAGCGCTTGCATTACTTGGATAAATGTTTTATGATGATTGCGTAATCAAAAATACAAAGAGAATTTTTCTGGAGGAAAAACATCATGAGAAAAATGATGAGCGTGACGACTGGCGCAATGGTAACATTGCTGACGGCTTCAACTGCCGTTGGATTATTGAGTGTTTCACTTGATACCCCAACAGTAAGTGCTGCCAAGACGAAAAAGTTGAAGTTGTGGGTAGATACAAGTACAAAACCAACTTATGTTCAAGCTGTCAAAGATTTTGAAAAAGCGAATCCTAGTATCAAGGTGACTATTAAGTACACAAGCTCAACTGATGCATTAAAGAATTTGCAAAAGGATCCATCAGCTGCTGCAGATGTATTCATGTTTCCGCATGATCAAATCGGTTCGCTAGCTTCACAGGGATTAATTTATCAAAATACTAAATATGCCAAGAGCCTTAAATCAACGCAAATTTCTAATGCAATGAAAGGGGCAACCTATAAGGGCAAGGTGTATGGTTATCCTTACGGTATTGAGTCACAAGTCTTGTATTATAACAAAACGCAACTTGGCAGTGATGATATTAAATCTTGGACTAGTTTGACATCTAAGGGAAAAGTGGGAACTAATTTAGCATCAGCTGGTGCTAACTACATTTTCTCACCACTGTTCTACACTGCCGGAGATACGTTGTATGGTGCTAATGGTGAAAAAGCAAAAGGCACAAATATCGACAACAAAAAAGGTGTGTCCGTTTTGAAGTGGATGAAAGCTCAAAAAGACAATCCTGGCGTTGTTCAAGCCAGCACGAACACATTGAGTCTGCTACAATCAGGCAAAATTTCGGCAACTTTGTCTGGTCCATGGTCATACAATGACTATAAAAAAGCCTTAGGGGACAACTTAGGCATTGCACCATATCCAACAGTTGACTTGGGTTCAGGTGAAAAACAGATGCAGGCGTTCTTGGGTGTTAAGTTATTCGGTGTTAAGCAAGATACTAAGCAGCCTTTGGCAGCGATGAAATTAGCGAAATACTTATCAAGTGATAAGGTACAAGAGCTAGGATTCAAAAATTCGCACTACATTCCATCATCTAAAAAAGTTCAAGCCTCTCAAGATATTCAAAATGATGCGCTTGCAAAGGCGGTTGTTGATATGTCGAAGAAAGGTTATTCAACACCAATGCCTAAATCACCGGCCATGGCTAATTTCTGGACATCAGCTGATGCCTTGTTTAACGACACATACAAGGGCAAGATTTCAGACAGTCAAATGTTGCCAAAGCTAACCACTCTGGTTAAAAATGCCTCAAAATCAGTTAAATAAAAGTAAAGCAGTGAGTGGCTATCACTCACTGTGTACATACTTATGAAGGATGGAAAGAAAGATGTTTAAAAGAAAAAAGCATTCGACTTTTGAAGCGCATATACCACTAACAAAGTTATTTAAAAAAGCAGATGGTGCAACTAAGGCTTCTTATATTATTATGGGAGCTGCCAACATTGCCAATAAGCAATATCTCAAAGGATTCATCTTTTTATTACTAGAAATATCTTGGGTGGCGTGGTTATTCACGACAGGATTAAAAGCTTATCACAACATGATAACGCTGGGAACACATGCACAGGGTTTGGTTTATGACAAAAAGTTAGGGATTTCTGTATTAAAAGCGGGTGATAATTCGATGCTTTTGCTACTATGGGGTATGCTAGCTGTCATTATTACGGTACTGTTTATTCTCTTATATCGTGCTAATTTGGGATCGGCGCGTAAAATATGGGAATTGAAACAAGCCGGTGAGACACTGCCAACGTTGAAGCAAGACTTAGCGTCCTTGCTTGACGAAAAAATGCATGTGACTTTGATGGCAATTCCGATGACAGGTGTTTTGTTCTTTACCATTTTGCCATTGATTTATATGATTGCGATCGCTTTTACATCATACGATCACAACCACTTGCCACCCAAAAATTTATTTAGTTGGGTCGGATTTGCGAATTTTGGTAATGTTATTTCAGGGCAAATGGCCAATACCTTTTTCCCAGTATTGGCTTGGACGTTAATTTGGGCTGTTGCAGCAACAGTAACCTCATTTTTCTTTGGCGTTATCTTGGCGATGATGATCAATGCTAAGGGCATCAAGGGTAAAAAAGTTTTTCGAACTATCTTTATTTTAACGATGGCGATTCCAGCCTTCATTAGTTTGCTGATTATGAACAATATGTTTGCTGACGGCGGACTAGTTAACACATTATTGATCAACTCTGGTCTGATTAAAACATCGTTACCATTTTTCACAAATCCATTGTTTGCCAAGTTTACAATTATTGTTGTCAACTTATGGATTGGTATTCCAGCTACAATGTTGGTGACAACGGGGATCTTACAAAATCAATCCGAAGAACAAATTGAAGCAGCAGAAATTGATGGCGCTAATAAATTTCAAATTTTCAAGTCAATCACATTTCCGCAAATTGTGTTTGTGATGGCACCGAGTTTGATTCAACAGTTCATTGGTAATGTGAACAATTTTAACGTGATTTACTTGTTAACAGGTGGTGGACCAGCTAATTCTAATTATTACGGCGCTGGATCAACAGATTTGCTGATTACTTGGTTGTACAATTTAACTTTGAATACTGCTGATTATAACTTAGCTTCGGTAATTGGTATCTTAATCTTCATTTTGTCCGCAACATTCTCGTTGATTGCTTTTAAGAGAATATCAAATTCTGGAATGGAGGCATAGCAATGCATAGTTTAAAAGGCGTAAAACGCCGTAATACAATGATTTTGTATCTATTATTGACTGTCATGGCAATTATTTGGGTCGTGCCCATTCTCTGGATTATATTGACTAGTTTCCGTGGCGAGGGTGGCGCGTTTGTAAACTATTTTTGGCCAAAAACCTACACCTTTCATAATTACGTACAACTTTTTACCAACTCACAATATCCTTTTGGTCGCTGGTTCTTGAATACGTTATTTGTGTCGATTGTGAGCGGCTTTATTTCCACAGCTTTAGTGTTAGCAATGGCATACGCATTGAGTCGCTTACGATTTAAGTTAAAGGGTCCTTTTTTGAAGGTTGCCTTAGTTTTGAACATGTTTCCGGGCTTTATGGCAATGTTTGCTATCTATTACATTTTGAAAGCAGCTGGGTTAACGCAAAGTTTATTCGCCCTAATATTAGTTTATGTATCTGGCGCTGGTTTGGGATTTTACATCCAAAAAGGATTTTTTGATACGATTCCGTATTCATTGGATGAAAGTGCCATGTTAGATGGGGCAACTAAATGGCAAATTTTCACCAAAATTACATTGCCATTATCTAAACCAATCATTGTCTTTACGGCATTGACAGCTTTTACTGGTCCATGGATGGATTTCATTTTTGCTCAGGTTATTATGGGTGACAATGTTAAAAATTATACAGTTGCAATCGGATTATATTCGATGATGACTAAAGAGACGGCCAATTCATTATTCATGAGTTTCGCTGCGGGGGCAGTGATTATTGCAATTCCAATTACGATTTTGTTTATTGTGTTGCAACGATTCTACGTTTCTGGTGTGACAAGTGGCTCGGTCAAAGGTTAAAAAAGATTGGGGCGTCAGTCCCAATCTTTTTCATGTTAAAATAACGTGTACAGGAGGTCGCTATGGTAACAATACAAGATATTGCAAATAAATCCGGAGTTGCTATTTCAACGGTTTCGCGCGCGTTGGCTGATTCACCGAAAATTAGTGTTAAAACAAAGGAACGTATTAAAAAACTTGCACAAGATATGGGCTATACGCCAAATTTTGCTGCACGGAACTTAACACAGCGTGAAAGCAACACGGTAGGGGTTGTTTTTCAACCACAAGCTGCAGGTAGTGCTGAAAATGATTTTGCCATGCAATTACTATTTGGGATTAATTCTCAACTTGTTGCGCGACAATACTTATTGACTACTGCGACGGGCAGCAATTGGTCTGAAGTCTACAATGCCGTTAAAATGATGGTGGAAGCTGGACAAGTTCGCCGTTTTATACTACTTTACACTGTTGAAAATGATCCGATTTCTGAATTATTACGAGAAAACAACGCCCGTGTTGTTGTTACAGGTGAACCCGAGCAAGCTAATGATGTTTTATATGTTGATAATGATAATCGCCGAGCTGGTGAAGAGGCAACTAGGCAGCTAGTTGACCAGTTTAATCTAAAAGCACCACTCTTTGTTCGTACGTTGGCTGATTGGCGTTATGAGCGAAATCGTGAAATCGGCTTTCATATTGCACAACCAGACGGTCAAGTCTTATCATTACCAATTGATTTTCAAGCGCAAAAACAGGTATTGGAAAGTTATTTCGAATTGCACCACGAAATTGACGGCATTATTGCTAGTGATGACAAAATCGGCTATCTGGCACGTATTCAGGCGCAAGCGCATTTGCCCACACATCCAAAATTGCCAACGATAGCTTTTAATCGTTCTGAATATGCACGACTGGGTGGTAAGGACTTTTACTCAGTTGATGTATTACCACGTAGCTTGGGCAGTGAAGCGGTCCGATTATTGTTTAACGATCAGCGTTCTGTGCTGGAGCAAACTAAGGCAACAAGCGTGATTGTGCCGTATCGTTTACCTGAATTTGGTGATGAGACATGGTGAATTTAAGCGATGTTGCGCGAAAGGCGCATGTTTCAAAAATGACAGTTAGCCGTGTAATTAATCATCCAGATCAAGTATCACCTGAACTGATGACATTAGTACAACAAGCAATTGAAGCCGTCGGCTATGTGCCGAACCAAGTCGCACGGGCATTGGTCAACCAACGCCATTATGTCATTCGTTTCTTACTTTTAGAAGATGTTGCAACAGTTGAACCGAATTATGCCAAATTATTGATTCGATTAGCTCATAATTTACAACAAAAAGGCTACACACTAGAAATTAGCTTAGATATTACGGCAGAGACACAAAGTATTGACGGGATAATTGTCAGCGGTTGGCGACAAGAAGATTTATTAAAATTACAAACGCTTGATGTGCCAGTGACACTTTATGGCGCAGCGCCACCAAATTGTCCCTTATCGTCTGTTGACGTGGATAATCGAGCAGGGATTGAAAAAGCGACTGAATATATGTGGCGGCAGGGATATCGTGATATTTATTATATTGGTTTATCGTTAGATTTACCTTTTGCTAAGCAACGTGAAGCTGGGTATCGAGCAGTTATGGCACAAAAAGGCGGTCGTGTTAACGTTTATCAAACTGAAAATCATGCCCACTTAGCGGATACGCTAGTAACGAACTTAATGCACAATTTCGAATTACCAACTGCGATTGTTTGTGCGACTGATCGGATTGCACTTGGTGTGTTGCGTGCTGTTCAGCGTGTTTATCATATTCCGCGTGAATGTGGCGTAATCGGATTTGATGGTGTGTTCATTGATCAGCTGACTCAACCGCAATTAACTACTGTGAGACAACCGTTTGCCTTAATTGCTGAAAAAATTGTCACACAAATTATTTCTCAGATTGAATCAGAAAACACCTTAGAAGCAGAAAATACCAGCATTTTACCAGATATAGTTGTTCGAGAAACAACAAGTTTGTGATGATGTTACCGTTAACATTGTGCAAACGCTTCCATTAATTATCAAAATGTTTTATACTATAAAATGTAAACGGTTACATGATTTTGATGTTCAAAAATATGTGTCTGATTTCTAATGAAGAAAATACAGTTTCATCACGAATTGTTCATAGAAATGGTGCATGATTAGAGCAAACAAGTTATGTTTCAAAATAATTTTTGGAGGAAGTAATTATGGCAGATAAGAAAAAAGGGCAGGGGTTGCCAAACTTGCCGCTAAGCACCATTTGGATGCTGAGTTTTGGATTTTTGGGCGTGCAGATGGCGTTTTCATTGCAGAGTTCCCAAATGGGACGTATTTTTCAGACATTGGGTGCTGATCCCACTAAGTTAGGATTTTTCTTCATCCTACCACCATTGGCAGGGTTGTTTGTTCAACCACTAGTTGGTTATTTCTCAGATCGCACTTGGACAAAGCGCTTTGGTCGTCGAATGCCTTATCTATTGGTTGGCGCTCTGGTGTCAGTTATCGTGATGTTCTTGTTGCCTAATTCAGGTAGTTTTGGTTTTTCAACTACTGCTGGTTTGTGGTTTGGAGCGATTACAATTTTGTTCATGGATTTGAGCTCTAATGTTGCAATGCAACCTTTCAAGATGGTTGTTGGTGACATGGTTAATGAAGACCAAAAGTCATACGCATACTCAATCCAAAGTTTCTTATCTAATACAGGGTCTGTGTTGGCAACCATTTTTCCATTCTTGCTGACAGCCATTGGTGTTGCTAATACAGCACCTAAAGGTCAGGTGCCAGCCTCTGTGATTATTTCATTCTATGTTGGTGCGATTGTCTTAGTTGTCTTTTCACTGATTGCAGTCTTTAACGTGAAAGAATACGATGATGCCACTTATGAGCTATATCATGGCTATGCTTTGAATACACCAGATGATGGTGAAGGTGGCTTCTTGACTTTGTTAAAGCGTGCACCAAAAACATTTTGGATGGTTACTTTGACTCAGTTCTTCTGCTGGATGGCATTCCAATATTTGTGGACATACGGTACTGGTGCTGTGGCAGACAATATTTTCCACGCAACTGATCCAACAACGGCTGGTTACCAAAATGGTGGAAACTGGTTTGGTATCATGTCAGCGGTTTATGCGATTGCAGCCGTCGTGTGGTCGCTGGTATTATCAAAGATTCCAGCAAACAAAAACAAAACAGGTTATGCTTTGTCACTATTTTTGGGGGCAATCGGGTTCACATCAGTGTTCTTTATTCACTCACAGTATTTGTTGATTGGTTCATTTATTTTAATCGGTATTTCATGGGCAGGTATGATGGCATATCCATTTATTATGGTAACCAACGCATTGCCTGGTGATCACATGGGTACTTATCTAGGATTGTTTAACGGTTCAATTTGTTTACCACAAATTGTAGCCTCGGTTGCTAGTTTTGCACTATTTCCTGCACTTGGTTCACATTTCCCATCAATGATTTTGGTATCAGGAATCTTAATGTTAATTGGTGCAGTCAGTGTTGGGTTTATCAATGAAATTCACAGTAATCCAGTAGATGCACAATAATGGCTAACGCTTCGGCGTTAATATGTGCGATCAGTCGTCGTAGATATTAGCGCTGAAGCTAAGCATTAGAAAAATTGAAGAGGTAGAAAGTCTTATGAAACGAATTTTTGAAGTTGATCCTTGGACAGTTACATCACATGATTTGAATCCCGAAGATAAACGTCTCCAAGAATCTATGACGAGTTTGGGCAACGAATACATGGGCATGCGTGGCATGTTCGAAGAAGTCTATTCCGGTGACACACATCAAGGAATTTACGTTGGTGGTGTTTGGTTCCCAGATAAAACACGTGTCGGTTGGTGGAAAAATGGTTATCCACTTTACTTTGGAAAAGCTATCAATGCGCTAAACTATGTCAAAGCAGACATTTACGTTGATGGCAATCAAGTTGATTTAGCTAAGAATGACGTGACTGATTTTGAAGTATCATTGGATATGAAAAATGGTGTTTTGAATCGAACATTTACTGTGTTTGGCGTGACGTTTAAAATCACGCGCTTAGTTTCAGCAGCAGTTAAGGAACTAGCAGATATTCACTATGACTTATCATCTGCCGATGGTCAAGCGCACAAAATTCGTTTTGATGCTAGTATTGATGCTGACGTTGTCAATGAAGATTCAAATTATGATGAGAAGTTTTGGCAAGTTTTAGACGCAGGTAATGACACTGATTCATCATTTATCGCTACGCAAACGATTGAAAATCCGTTTGGTGTGCCACAATTTACAGTTGTTGCCCGTCAGAGCTTTGTTGGCGGTGAAAAGCATGGTGTGAACCGCTCTGAAAAAGAAGTGACTGATAACTTTGACATTGAAGTACCAGCTAAAAGTTCAGTTAGTTTTGAAAAGCGCGTGATTGTGACAACTTCACGTGATTATGACGGCCTAGCTCAAGTGATTAAAGCAGGTGAAACGCTAACTGCGGATCTTGCCGCACAAACATACGACGACATATACACAGCACATGCGCAAGAATGGGCTAATCGTTGGGAAAAAGCTGATGTTCAAATTGAAGGAGATGATGCGGCGCAGCAAGGTATTCGCTTCAACCTATTCCAGTTATTCTCAACTTACTATGGTAATGATCCACGCTTGAATATCGGACCAAAAGGTTTCACTGGCGAGAAGTACGGTGGTGCCACGTATTGGGACACCGAAGCATTTGCCATTCCTGTTTACCTTGGTGTTGCTGATCCGTCTGTGACCCGTTCATTGCTACAATATCGTTTTGATCAGTTGGATGGTGCATTCCACAATGCCAAAGAGCAAGGCTTAAAGGGTGCTTTGTACCCAATGGTGACCTTTGATGGTATTGAGTCACACAACGAGTGGGAAATTACTTTTGAAGAAATTCACCGTAATTCGACAATTGCTTATGCGATTTATAATTATACAAATATCACGGGAGATCACTCATGGCTTGACGGTGATGGCGCACAAGTTTTGTATAATATCGCACGCTTCTGGGCAGATCGTGTCCACTATTCTGCCCGAAACGATAAATACATGATTCATGGTGTCACGGGTCCCAACGAGTATGAAAACAATGTTAATAACAATTTCTATACAAATTGGATGGCAAAATGGGTTTTGCAATACTCACTTGAACACTACGATGAAATTAATGCTGATGAAAAAGCTAAGTTGGCTTTGACAGATGAAGAATTAACAAAGTGGCAAGAAATTGTTGATAAAATGTATTTGCCAGAGGCTGATGTTGAAACCAAGACAGGTAAAAAGCATATCTTTGTTCAACACGATACATTCTTGGATAAAGATTTGACTCCAATCGCTGATATGCCACAAGATATTCGTCCAATTAACCAAAACTGGTCATGGGATCGTATTTTGCGCTCACCATATATTAAGCAATCTGATACATTACACGCCATGTTCTATTTCCCAGACGCGTTTACAGAAGAAGAAAAGCGTAACAACTTTGAATTCTATGAACCATTGACAGTGCATGAGTCATCATTGTCGCCATCTGTTCACTCAATTTTGGCTGCTGACTTACAAATGGAAGATAAAGCAGTTGAAATGTACGAACGTGCGGCCCGTTTGGACTTAGATAATTATAATAATGACACGTCAGATGGTTTGCATATAACCGCTATGACAGGTTCATGGTTAGCGATTGTGCAAGGATTTGCTGGCATGCGTGTTCGTGATGGCAAACTCCACTTGAAGCCATTCTTACCAAAGAATTGGACAAAATATGCTTTCCGTTTGGTATTCCGAGGTCATGTTTTGGAAGTGTCAGTTGATAGTCAAGGTGCACATGTTGACTTGATTTCAGGTGAACCATTAGTGATTGACCTATTAGGAAAAGATGTCGAATTGACAAAGTAATAAGCATGATGATGAGCGAGTGATCGCTCATTTGCTGTATAGCAGGAAAGGATATCATGAAAGTAGTAGAGAAGGATTTTGGACAATTACCCGACGGAAAAGTTGTGACGGCGTTTACCCTAGAAAATATCAATCACACACAGATTACTGCGATTTCATACGGGGCAACTTGGCAGTCATTTTCCGTTGAACGTGATGGTGTCAAACAAGAATTATTAGTACAATTTGATGATTTAGCCGCGTATTTAGATAATCCATTCCATTTTGGAAACACAATTGGTCGTGTTGGTGGCCGTCTATCAAAAACTGATTATGATATTGAGGGTGCACATTTTACATTAACACCAAATGATCATGGCAATGTTTTACACTCTGGCATTAATGGCTTTGATGCGGTTAATTGGCACGGTGAAGCAAGAAATTTGGGTACAGCGGCGGAAATTAATTTTACACGTACCTTTGATGATGAATTCGCCGGACAATTAGCTGCCCAAGTGACCTATCGATTGGACGATGAAGATCGTTTAGACATTATATTTAGTGGCGTTTCAACCGAGAATACATTGTTCAATCCAATGACGCATGTCTACTTTAATTTAGTTGGTAAGGATCAAGATATCAGTCAGCATAAATTACAAATTGCATCACGTCAACATCTTGAAGTTGATAATCACACGATTCCAACCGGTAACGTGATTGATAATCAAAATACAAAATTTGATTTTGCGCATTTGCACGTCTTGGGACAAGAGCATTATGATGATGCTTGGGTATTAGATCCAAGCCGTCAAGGAGAGGGAGTAGGACTAACTTCACCCGATGAAAGTTTGACCTTGACAGTGGATTCAGATCGCAATGGTGTTGTTGTATTCACTGCCAATCCTGACGATAGCAGTGACATTAAAACAGCGCTTGCTATTGAGATGCAGACTTTACCTGATGCGGTTAATCATGAAGGTTTTGGTGATATTGTTTTGCCAGCAAACGAAACAAAAACTTATACTGTAACTTACCAAATTAAAAAAATGAGGATAAATAAAAATGACTAAATTTTCAGATATTAAAGGTTTTGCCTTTGATTTAGATGGGGTTATTGCTGATACGGCGCGTTTCCATGGCGAAGCTTGGCATCAAACAGCTGATGAGGTTGGCACAACTTGGACACCAGAATTGGCTGAAGGTTTGAAGGGCATCAGTCGCATGGCTTCCTTGCAAATGATTTTGGATGCTGGGGATCATGCCGATGATTTTTCTCAAGCAGATAAAGAAGCATTAGCAGAAAAGAAAAATCATAATTATCAACAACTCATTTCAACATTGACTGAAGATGATATTTTACCTGGCATGAAAGATTTCATTCAATCAGCTAAGGCAGCCGGCTATACAATGTCGGTGGCATCAGCTTCTAAAAACGCACCAATGATTCTAGATCATTTGGGATTGACCAAGTATTTTGTTGGCATTGTTGATCCAGCCACTTTGACAAAGGGAAAACCTGATCCTGAAATCTTCGTTCGTGCTGCGGAAGTCTTACATTTAAATCCAGAAAATGTTATTGGATTGGAAGATTCAGCTGCTGGTATTGTGTCAATCAATGGCGCAGGTGAGACATCACTAGCCATTGGTAACGCAGATGTTTTGTCAGGAGCGGACTTGAATTTTGAGTCTACTTCAGAAGTGACCTTAGCAAATATTGAAGCTAAAATGCAATAGATAACTAAAAAGAGTGTCAGTGTTTTTATGCACTGACACTCTTTTGTTATTCTAATTAATGTTTGCCACAGTATCGCCTTGCTTGAGTGTGATATCAGTAAAAATGATGGTATGCGGCGAGAGGTTTTGATCGGCGAGAGTCGTAATAGCTAATTCTCCCATTTGTGCAAAGTTTTGCTGCGCAGCTGTTAGGATAGGACGGGTTAATTGGGTTAGTTCTGTCCCATCAATGGTCACAATTGATAAATCATCTGGGACGGCAATACCAGCATCTTTCGCCCCATTGAGTAATCCGATACTGATAATGTCTGCTGAGCCAATTGCAGCCGTGAATGGCAGGGGATTGCCAAATTTTTTGATGGCATCTAAACCAGTTTGGTAGGCGTTTTCAACACCCCAAATGAAATCGGGATTATAAGTAATCCCATGATCTAGCAACGCATCAATAAACCCTTTTCGTCGTAAAATAGCGACAATCGGATCTGGATTGGAAGCTCCGATTAAGGCCATTTTGCGATGTCCCTGATTGTATAAATAATCCACGATAGTATGCATCATGTCATAGTTATCGGAGGAAATAGAGGGAATCACATTATTGAGTTGGTTAGAGACACTCAGCAAACTCACGTCAGCCTTTGTTAAGACCTCAAAAACAGGTTCCTCGATATCAATGGCTAACATGACAACCGCTAATAATTGCCGAGAAAGCAATGATTTAACAGTTTTGATTTGCTGCTGGCTGTCTGTTTCAACGAAAGCAATTAATAATTCATAACCTAGTTCGAAAGCCTTTGTTTGCATACCTTTAATGATTTCATCAGCAAAGTTAGTGTGCGTGGTTGGTACCAATACACCGATGACGCGACTTTCTTTTTGTGATAAATCGGCGGCCGATTGATTTTTATAGTATCCCATTTCGTGGGCTAATTGTCGAACGCGTTGTGCGGTTGCCTCACTAAAACGCCCGCGATTAGTTAAAATTCGTGAGACGGAGGCGGCTGAAATGCCAGCTTTATTTGCAATGTCTTTGATTGTAATAGCCATAAATTATATTATAACCCAAAATAGTTTGACAAATGAAATGAAAGCGGTTACAATATTAATTGCGTAAACGTTTACTCAAATATTAAAAAGTTAATTGGAAATCATGAGGCATGATAATGAATCAAAATAAATGGTGGCAAAAAGCAACCGTCTACCAGATTTATCCGCGCAGTTTTCAGGATAGTAATGGTGATGGTGTTGGTGACATTCCGGGCATTATTCAACGACTCCCATATTTAAAAGAACTAGGGGTGCAAGTCATCTGGCTAAGTCCGATTTACCAATCACCAAATGATGATAATGGATACGATATCAGTGATTATCGCAAAATTTTACCAGAATTTGGCACGATGGCGGATGTGGATGAAATGATTACAATTGCCCATGAGTTGGGCTTAAAAATCATGATGGATTTGGTCGTCAATCACACATCTGATGAACATCAATGGTTTCAACAAAGCCGCCAGTCGCGTAATAATCCATATCGTGACTATTATATTTGGCGAGATCCCGTCGATGGACATGAACCAAATAATTGGTTGTCGGATTTTGGCGGATCAGCTTGGGCGTTTGATGAAAAAACAAAACAATACTATTTACATCTTTTCTCAAAAAAACAACCTGATTTGAATTGGGAAAATCCAGCGCTACGTGTAGCAATCTATGAAACAATGGCTTGGTGGTTGAACAAAGGGATTGATGGATTCCGAATGGATGTCATCAATCTTATCTCAAAACAAACAGGATTGCCAAATGATCCTAATGTGAACGCTGATAATCACGGATCGTCAATGACATTTGTTGCCAATGGACCAAAGGTACACCAATATTTGCAGGAAATGAATGCTAAGGTGTTGTCACGCAACGATATTATCACTGTTGGTGAAACACCAGGAGTGACAACATCAGATGCGATTCAGTATGCTGGATTTGACAGTCACGAATTACAAATGATTTTCCAATTTGAGCATACGGAGATTGATAATAGCCGTGAAGGCTTAGGAAAGTGGAGTGATGAGCGATTTAATTTAGTAGATTTGAAGCGAATTTTATCTAAATGGCAAACAGCACTGGATGGCAAAGCTTGGAACAGTCTTTATTGGAACAACCACGATCGACCACGTGTGGTATCAAGATTTGGTGATGATTCTGAAGCTTATCGCGTTGTCTCTGCAAAAATGTTAGCCACAACATTGCACTTTATGCAGGGAACGCCCTACATTTACCAAGGTGAAGAAATCGGCATGACAAATGTTGATTGGTCATCAATTTCACAATACCAAGACATTGATACTTTAAATGCCTATCAAGATTTAGTGGTTGAACAGCAACGTGTCTCACCAGAACGAATGATGACTTATATACACCATTCCTCACGTGATAATGCTCGGACGCCAATGCAGTGGGATGATAGTAATCAGGCTGGTTTTACAAAGGGAAAACCTTGGCTAGCAGTTAATTCGAATTATGAAACAATTAACGTGGCACAAGCATTAGCTGACCAACAATCCATCTTTTATTTCTACAAAAAAATTATTGCATTACGACAGCAAATGCCACTCATCACTAACGGACATTATCAGGTACTGGACATGGCAGATTCAGAAGTCTATGCTTACAAGCGAATTGGTGTTGATTCTGAATTATTAGTCATTAGTAACTTTACGAATCAAACTCAGACACGTCATTATCGATTGAACGATGGCGCGAATATGATTTTAAGTAACTATGATGATGATCATGGGGATACCTTACGACCTTATGAATCAAAAGTGTACTTTGAAGGTACATAATGGCATAAAATGTAAGCGGTTACTTTAAAGCGGCGTGTGTAAACTAAAATCACTTAAAAGGAGAGTGAATATGTTGAATAGTAAGACACAAAAAAAAGGTCAGCTCCCCATGCTGACCAGCATGCAGTTATTCTTGATGACCTTTGGTTATGCTGGTGTTCAAGTTGCATTTTCAGTGCAAACAGGTAATATGGGTCGAATCTTTCAAACGTTAGGTTCTGATCCAACAAAATTGGGATTTTTCTTCATTTTGCCACCGTTAGCGGGTATGATTGCGCAACCATTAATTGGTTTGTTCTCTGATAAAACTTGGTTGCCTAAGTTAGGTCGACGAATGCCTTATTTGATTGGCGGCTGTTTGGTTTCCCTAATTGTGTTATTGCTTTTGCCAAATACCGGATCATTTGGTTTTGGGTACGGTTCATTGACAGCGCTATGGTTTGGTGCAGTGACAGTGTTATTCATGGATCTATCGGCCAATGTCTCTATGCAACCGTTCAAGATGATTATTCCTGACATGGTTAATGAACAACAAACCGATAAGGCTTGGAGTTTGCAAAACATTTGGGGTAGCTTAGGGGGCGTGATTGCTTTCGTCTTTCCGTTTATTTTGACCTCATTTGGAGTAGCCAACACGGCTGCCCGAGGTGTTGTTCCAGATTCTGTTAAAATTTCATTTTATGTGGCAGCGGCTATTTTGTTAATTTCAACTGTCTTTACTATTATGAATGTGAAAGAATACGATCCAGAAACACTGGCTTATTACCACGGCTATGACGCCGAAACAAAGCAGCATGAATCATTTATAACAATTCTAAAGCACGCACCAAAGGTATTTTGGACACTAGGTGTGGTTGAATTCTTTGTTTGGTTCGGTATTCCATATATGTGGACATATTCAACTGGTGCTTTGTCAGAAAATATTTGGCATGTTTCAGATCCTGCATCTGCGGGTTATCAAGCGGCTGGTAATTGGTTTGGTATTTTACAGGCTGTTTACTCAGTTGTAGCAATTTTGGTGGGAATTTTATTCCAGCGTTTGAATAATAAAACGCGTAAAGGTGCTTATTTTCTCAGCTTGATTGCTGGTGGTATTGGCTTTATTGTTGTTGCCTATGGCCATACACATCTTTCATCACTGATTGGATTCATTTTGATTGGTGTTGGTTGGATTGCGTTAATTTCTATTCCGTTTACCATCTTGACGAATGCCTTAGATGGTAAGCATGATGGCATCTATTTGGGATTGTTCAATTGCTTTATCTGCATTCCGCAAATTGTGGCGTCAGTTGCTAGTTTTGCAATTTTCCCAGCAGTGGGTAAATCAATGGCACACATGTTAGCAATTGCCGGTGTCTTCTTGATGATTGGTGGTTGCCTAATCTGGACCGTAAAAGAAGAAAATCGTAATTAAAAAAGGAGAATTATCATGACAGAAACAATAAAATGGTGGCAAAAAGCAGTTGTATATCAAGTTTATCCTAGGTCTTTTCAAGACGCTAATGGAGATGGTATCGGTGATTTACAGGGTATCGACCAACGCCTTGATTACATTAAAAAATTAGGTGCCGATGTTGTATGGCTAAATCCTGTCTATGCATCACCAGACAAAGATAATGGTTACGATATTTCCGATTATGAAGATATCAATGCCAAATTTGGTACAATGGCTGATTTTGATCGTTTGCTAGCAAAAGCGCATGACAAGGGCATCAAAATTTTGATGGATTTGGTTGTTAATCATACCTCAGATCAGCATAAATGGTTTATTGAAAGCCGTAGTTCAAAAGATAATGATAAGCGTGATTTCTATATTTGGCGTGATCCAGTGGATGGACACGAACCTAATAACTGGGGCTCATTTTTCTCTGGGCCAGCTTGGAAATTTGATGAGGCAACAGGGCAATATTATCTACACTTATTTGTCGAAGGTCAACCTGATTTAAATTGGGTTAATCCTAAAGTACGTCAATCTGTCTTTGACATGATGAATTTCTGGGTGGATAAGGGCATCGATGGTTTCCGAATGGACGTTATTTCCCTCATTTCTAAGCCAGATGGCTTGCCTGATGGTGAAGTGCCAGAGGGGGGTGAGTATGGTAATTCGGATAAAGCCGTTGCCAACGGTCCGCATGTCCATGAATACTTGCAAGAAATGCGTCAACAAGTCTTAAACAGAGCTGATATGATGACCGTTGGTGAAGCCTCAGGTGTTGATATTGAAAATGCCGTTAAGTATGCCAATCAAGACAACTCAGAATTGAACATGGTCTTCCAATTTGAGCACATGGGGCTTGACAATAATCCTAATCCCGCGCTTGGAAAATGGTATGACAAAAAAGTTTCCCTCGTTGATTTGAAAGAAAATCTCTCAAAATGGCAGAATGATTTGGCTGGTAAAGCATGGAATTCACTTTATTGGGATAATCATGATCAACCACGTGCTGTGAGTCGTTATGGGGATGATCGTCCTGAATATCGCGTTGTATCTGCTAAAATGGTAGCCACTTTACTTCATTTCATGCAAGGCACGCCCTATGTTTATCAAGGTGAAGAAATTGGCATGACCAACGCCTATAATTTGCAACGTGATGATTTTGATGATGTTGAAATTAAAAATGCTTTCAAATACTTGATTGATAAAGATCACTTAACTGATGAAGCAACCATGCTGAAGTATGTGCATGCTAAAGGTCGTGATAACGCTCGTACACCAATGCAGTGGGACGATAGTAAAAATGCGGGCTTCACAACCGGCACGCCATGGTTAAAGATGAATGATAATTATGACACCATTAATGCCAAAGCAGCATTAGCAGACTTAAATTCAACATTCTATTACTATCAAAAGCTCATTCGCTTACGCCACGAATTACCAATCATAACGACAGGCACATACGAATTGTTGGATCCTGAAGACGAACAAGTTTACGCTTACCGTCGTGTTGGTCAAAATGAGTCGTTATTGGTAATCAATAACTTCACCAGCGAAACGTTGACGCGTGACTATCATGTGCCAGATAACGCGTCAGTCCTCATTAGTAATTATGGGGATGACGCTTTGACAACACTTCGTCCTTATGAAGCAAAAGTATATCGTTATGATAAGTAATTTTGTCTTGTAATTGGCTTGACTTTGAGGTGAGATAACTATATCATTAAGGCATATATTAAAGCCGATGAATTGGAAAAATTACGGTCTGGACCATCAGAAATTTTGCGGGTGATGCAAGCAAAACGATGACGTAATTTGTGACACCTTGGAGGACACTGTTGTATAAGGCAGTGCGTGGTAGCGCGATAAGCAATCTAAGTGATGTGTATGCATCAACATCTAAGGTGGTACCGTGCAATTGCGCCCTTAACGAATAATCGTTGAGGGTGCTTTTTCAGTTTTAATGTCAAAATAAAGAAGGAGTCCAACTGACGCGTTTCAAGATGACGTGCCAGCAATTAAAATACCATGGCAAAACCACTTTTCCAGCGCCCTAAGGGCACTGCAGATTTATTACCAGATCAAACAAGCCAATGGCAACACGTTGAAAATGTTGCGCGTTTATTATTTGGTGACTATAATTTTAAAGAAGTTCGAACACCAATATTCGAAAATTTTGAAGTTTTTTCTCGTTCAGCAGGTGACACATCAGATGTCGTCACTAAGGAAATGTATGATTTTCATGATAAAGGTGATCGTCACATTGCCCTACGACCAGAGGGAACAGCCGGAATTGTCCGCGCGTATGTCGAGAATAAACTATATGGTCCGGAATTTGACAAGCCTTATAAATCATTTTACATTGGACCAATGTTCCGTTATGAACGTCCGCAAGCAGGGCGTATGCGTCAATTCCATCAAATTGGTGTGGAAGCTTTCGGCTCCTCATCACCAGCACTTGACGTCGAAGTTATTGCTATGGCGATTGATTTGTTCCAAACGCTTGGTTTAAAGAATTTACGTGTTGCAATTAACTCTTTAGGTGATAAGCAGTCACGAGATGATTACCGCCAAGCATTGATTGACTATCTTACGCCACATCGTGCCGAATTATCTGCTGATTCTCAGGCGCGTTTAGAAAAAAATCCACTACGTGTTTTAGATTCAAAAGATCCACGTGATCAAGTTTTTGTGGCTGATGCACCTTCAATTTTGGATTATTTGTCTGAAGCCTCACAACAACACTTCCAAAAAGTTCAAGCATTGTTGACGGCTTTGAATCTTGACTTTGAAATTGATCCAACAATGGTGCGTGGTTTGGATTATTATAACGATACAATATTTGAAGTAATGACAGTTGATGAACAGTTAAAAGGGGCTGCAACAATCGCCGGCGGTGGACGTTATTCAGGATTGGTGTCTGTTTTTGGTGGTCCTGAAACAGCAGGCGTTGGTTTTGGAATTGGTATGGAGCGTTTGGTGAGTTTGTTAAACGCTCAGGGTGTCGCACCGGAAGTCGATAATGACCTTGATTTTTATGTTGTCAACATCGGTGATGAAACAGATGTTGCAGCAATGCAAATCGTGCAAGCCATTCGGTCATTTGGTTTTGTTGCTGAACGTGATTATCTTGATCGCTCAGCCAAAGCACAATTTAAAACAGCTGACCGTCACAATGCTAAGTATGTCGTGACTGTTGGTGAAAAAGAGTTAGCGGCACACGCTGCCAATATTAAAAACATGGCAACTGGTGAACAACAACTTGTTAAATTGGCTGATCTTTATACAGATTTGCCAACAATTATTGATGCGCAAGGAGACGAACAATGAAACGAACAACATATGCAGGTTTAATTGATGAAAGTTACCTTGAACAAACGGTGACTTTGAGCGGTTGGGTGCAAAAGCGTCGTGATTTTGGTGACTTAATATTTGTTGACTTACGTGATCGTGAAGGCATTGTGCAATTAACTTTCAATGCTACCAACCAATCAGCTTTGACCGTCGCCGAAGATATGCGAAGTGAGTATGTTGTGGCTGTGACTGGTAAAGTCATCAAACGTGATGCTAGCCAAATTAACGATAAAATTAAGTCCGGAGCCGTTGAAGTTGATGTGACATCAGCTAAAATTTTGGCAACGTCAAAAACACCACCGTTTTATATTGAGGATAACGTTAATGCTAATGAGGAACTCAAGTTGCAGTATCGTTATTTAGACTTGCGTCGACCAGAAATGCAAAAGAACCTACGCGTTCGGTCTAAAATCATGTCCAGTGCCATGCATTTCATGGATACACATGATTTTATTAACATTGAAACACCAATTTTGGCTAAGTCAACGCCTGAAGGTGCTCGTGATTACTTGGTGCCATCTCGTGTTTTCCCCGGATCTTTTTATGCGTTGCCACAATCACCTCAACTATTCAAGCAACTATTGATGGGCGCTGGATTTGATCGTTATTTCCAGATTGCACGTGCGTTCCGTGATGAGGATTTGCGTGGTGATCGACAACCTGAATTTACGCAAATGGATGTGGAAACATCATTCATGACTGCTGACGAAATTCGAGCGCTGGTCAATGAATGGGTCAAAGCGATGATGCATGATGTTGTGAATTTTGATCTTGATACGACGACCATTCCGACTCTAACATGGCAAGAATCAATGGATCGTTTTGGTACAGACAAACCTGATTTGCGGATTGCTTATGAAATTCATGATCTTTCTGATATCGTTTCAAATAGTGAATTTGGTGTGTTTGCTAACGCTGTTAAAGCTGGTGGTGTTGTGAAAGCAATCGCTGTACCGGGCGGCGCAGATCACTATTCTCGTAAAGACATTGACAAATTGGCACAATATATTGAACGATTTGGTGCTAAAGGTTTGGCATGGTTAAAGGTAACTGATGACGGACTAACTGGTCCAATTGCCAAGTTCTTTAAACCAGAAGATAGCCAAGCCTTGATAGCTGGCGTTGGTGGTCAAACTGGCGACTTGTTGTTATTTGGCGCTGGTCGTAATGATGTTGTGTCAGCTACTTTGGATTATCTCCGTCGTCAAACGGCTGCGGATCTTGATTTGGTGGACAAAACAAATCCTTGGGCATTTGCATGGATTGTTGATTGGCCATTATTTGAGTATTCAGAAGATTTCGATCGTTGGATCGCTGCCCACCATCCGTTTACAATGCCAAACGAAGAAGATTTGCACTATCTTGATGATGGTGAAGATCCACATAAAGCGCATGCGCAAAGTTATGATTTGGTTTTGAATGGTTATGAGTTGGGCTCAGGCTCAATCCGTATTCATCGCATGGATATTCAGGAAAAAATGCTTAAAGCGCTTGGCTTTACACCCGAAAAAGCGCATGAGGCATTTGGTTTCTTGCTTGAAGGCATGGAATATGGTTTCCCACCAATGGGTGGGATTGCGCTCGGGCTAGACCGTTTAGCAATGTTATTGGCGGGACAAGAAAATATTCGTGAAGTCATTGCTTTCCCTAAAAATTCACGCGCTACTGAACCGATGACTGAAGCACCAACGCGTGTTGAAACAAAACAGTTGAATGAATTAGGTTTGTTTGTACCAGAAGCCGAGTGATTGATGCAAAAAATATTTCATAATTTCATGAAAAACCAATATGCAAGTCGTGTTGGTGGCGCTGTATTTTACGGTGTGATTGTTGCTTTTGCAATGAATTACTTCTGGCATCCTGGTCATATTTATTCATCAGGGTTTACTGGATTTGCTCAGTTAGTTTCAACTTTAAGTGGTGAAAAAATTCCGGTTGCGCTGGCATTGGCGTTGGTTAATTTACCAATGTTGGTAATTGCATGGTGGCAATTGTCTTGGCGTTTTGCTACTTTCACCACATTGGCTGTACTTCTCAGTTCAGCTTTGATGCCACTTTTTGATACAACTCGCGTGTTAACGCCAGACCCTTTAATTAATGCCATGTTTGGTGGTGCTTTAAATGGTATGGCTGTTGGAACAGCACTGCGATATGGCGTAGGAACCGGTGGATTAGATGTCATTGGATTGTTAGTTAAGAAGCATTTTGGCTTCAAAATGGGACCAATCAATTTAGCATTCAATGCTCTCATTATGATTGGTGCTGGGTTAACTTATGGTTGGAAGTATGCATTGTATTCTATTGTCGGTGTGATTATTAGTTCACGCATGATTGACGCTTTTTATACTCGCCAACAGCAAATGCAGGTCATGATTATCACGACTAAACCTGATGAAATGGTTGATGGCATTCAGCGCAAAATGCGTCGTGGGGTTACCATCATTAACGATGCTCGTGGCGGCTACACTGGTCAAGAGCGTTCTGTATTACTGACAGTGATTACACAGCAAGAACGCTTTGAATTGCGTGAAGCAATGAAAGAAGTTGATGAACATGCGTTTTCATCAACATGGAAAATTGAACATACTGTCGGTCGTTTCTACGAGCCAGAGCTGTAAACATGTTAAAAGGGATCCAATATTATATTGGATCCCTTTTAACATGTTTATGAGGCTGTTGACGTTGAAGTCGAAACCTTTGATGAAAACTTACGATGTGATAGATAACCAAAAATGATAGTAAAGACAATGGCACCAATAGCTGACATTCGTGAATCAGATTGGAAGAACAAACTAACATAAATTGCAGCAAAGAATAGTAATGTTAGAGGGCTGGTCCATTTGTAACCAGGCATGACGAATCCGTTTGGCATAAAGTCAGATGATTCGCGGAACTTACGATGAGCGTACATTGTCATCGCATAGACAATAATATACATGTTTGACGAAATTGATGTGATAAATCCAAATGCACTAGTAATTTGTGGAATTGAGTTAATAACAGGTGACAACAGTACTAACACAGCAGTCAGAATAATGGCTTTAGCAGGCACTCCGTTTGACGAGATTTCTCGGAAATTGCCCATAAACTTGGAATCAGACTCTTCTGCCAGTTGATAAAAGTGTCGACCTGCTGAATAAATAGCAGAATTTAGTGCGGAAGCAGCTGATGTTAGAACAACAAAATTGATAACTAACGCAGCGGCTTTGAAACCAGCTAATTGAAAGACCATAACGAATGGGCTTTCATCAGGTGTTTTAGCAATCACATGCCAATTGATAATTGACATGATAATAATCATAGCACCAAGATAGAAAATCAAGATACGGAAAATAATTGTGTTAATCGCTTTTGGCAAAACTTCACGTGGGTTTTGTGTTTCAGCTGTTGTGATACCAACGAATTCCATACCTTGAAAGGCGAAAAATACCATTGGAAATGCAGCGAAGAACATACTTGCACCATTTGGAAATAGTGTGAAGTTAGAAAATACATTACTAAATGAGGCAACGGTGTGGCCACCACTAGCCGGTGCCTTGAAGCCTGTTGCAATCAAGAATAATCCTGTTACAATCATGGCAACAATGGCAATGATTTTTATCATGGCAAACCAGTATTCGGTTTCTCCAAACAGTTTAACGGCGATGAGGTTAATCATTGTCAAAATGAAGAGAAAAGCAATTTGAATGATCCATGTTTGCCAGTTGGGAAACCAAAATTTAACATAAGTAGAAACCGCTGTTAATTCAGCCATTGCAACGAAAACAAGACCAATCCAATAAGACCAACCGGCAAAATAGCCTGCACCTGCGCCCACATACTTACTGATAAAGGAGACAAATGTATGTTGCGACGGGTCAGCATATAACATTTCGCCAATGCCTCGCATCATCATGAAGAAGAAAGCGCCCAATACTGCATAAACAATCAGAATGGATGGACCTGTCTTCGCAATTGAATTACCTGCTCCTAAAAATAATCCGGTACCAATTGTGCCGCCAATGGCGATCATTTGAACATGTTTCTTTTTGAGACCACGAATGGTACCGTCGTGGTTCACCGCTAGATTTGTGTATTCGATCATAAGTAATGCCTCCTTGATTGGAAACAATTTTATCATGTTTATCATCAAATACTAATTTTTCTTTGCACAAACTTATTTTTGTGATTTATGCAAAGTGACTAATTAATTAACAATAGTGACAGCTGAATATCCACTAACACATCCGGCATTTCTAAATTAACATCTAACAGCTCCGCAATACGTTTCAAGCGATAGTTAATCGTATTGCGGTGTACAAACATTGCGCTGGCTACGGCTGTGACGTTTTGATGTAAAAAAATGTATGTTTCTAGTGTCTTGAGAAGTTCAGGATTGTCTAGGATAGGTCCGAGTGTTTTTTCAACAAAGGCATGGCTTTCTTGTGGGGGTAGTAGATGAAGCAGTTCATGCGCACTTTTTGGTCTAAAGCGCATAATGGGGTGAGTTTTAGTTGTCAATTTCAAAGCGTTATTTGCTTGCTCATAAAGCTCTGCTAATTGCTTCATTTCGCCAGTAACACGTGAAAAGCCAATGGTAAAATCATATTCTAGTTTATCTTGCTCAGTTAAAAAGTCATATAATTCTTGCAAAAAAGAACGCGTGTCAATGGTCATGTTAATCAGTAAAACAAGCTGTTGTTTGTGAGAAAAGATCAATACGGACCAATTTGATTCCCGAATGAACCACCGAGTGAGTGCTTGAAGAATTTCGAATTGGCGTGTTTCAATGACTGTTTTCTTTGTCGTAAAATTTAATACTGCAACACGATAGCGCGCCGTAACGTCAATATTGGCGTCGTTCAAGTAGTGATTGATTGCTTCCTGGTTTAACCCTGATTCCATAACATTCAAAAAAAAGCCGGAGCGATTACGAAATTCTGTTTCGTTAATGAGATCTGTGCGAGAATTTGCAAAACCTAAAGCATTAATTACTTGTTCACGTTTCAATAATTGAAAGTCCGATAGCTGTTCTTCTGAGGTGGCAATTGCCACGAAAGCTTTATTCTCTTTTAAAGCAGAAAAAATCGGCAAAATGTCAAAATTTTGACCTTTAAAAGTGACACGAACTTTTTCTTGTAGATTGAGATAGGCAATACCAGAAGATTCACGTAAAAATTGAGTGAAAAAATCACGTTCCTTGAGTAATGCTGTGCTGGCATAAATTGCTGTAAAGTGAGAATCTAACAATAAGAGTGGGGCTTCTAAAATTTGGGCACTTAAATCCAGCAAGTGTTGATAAGTGTTATTATGATTGATTGCCGATAATTCTTGATTGATTTTAACAATTTCGTGCAATTCGCCCGTGTGTTTACTTAAAATGACATCACTTAAATTGCGAATTGTAATAGAAATCACTTCATCAGCTGGTGTCCATATAATAGGAATCCGATGTTTATTGGCTAAAACAATCACATCACGTGGTAATTCCGTGAAGTACCGATTGTATTTAATGCCTAGACCAGCCGCGTTGTGCTTATCCAGTTCAATAATTAAACTACGCAATAAGGGTAAATTATCATGGAAGAGGTATCCAGTCGTTAAAATTAGCTGCCCTGGTAATAAATATTTTTCAAAATCTGGCGCATCAACAACACCAACTTGACTAACTTCTCGGGCTAAGCCTTCTTCGCCAGCCGCGACAGTATATTGATCCATCAGTGGTTCATTTAACAATGATTTAAATTTCATGGTTTGCCTCCGGAAAATTACCATTATTATGGCACAACTTAACATATTGTACAAACAAAACGATTTTGTTTGTGCAAACCGACGGTGAATAGTCATTCGGATTTCGTTACAGTAGGGAAAAAGGGGTGAATCGTATGCAAGTACAACGTTCAGAACGAGAGATTATTAGTAACATTTTGAAGGGATCGCTTGGTAATTTGATAGAGTGGTTTGATTGGTATGTTTATGCCTCATTCGCTGTTTATTTTGCGCCATCATTTTTCCCGAGCCATGATAAAACGGCTGAATTACTAAGCACTGCTGGCGTTTTTGCGATTGGTTTTTTGATGCGCCCATTAGGCAGCCTTATTTTGGGAAAATATGCTGATCAGCACGGTCGTCGGGCGGCTTTGACATTGTCTGTTCTCATTATGGCGAGCGGTTCACTGGTGATTGCTATCACACCGAGTTATGCGCATATTGGTATTATTGCACCCATTATTTTAGTACTGGCACGTTTGTTTCAAGGATTATCATTAGGTGGTGAGTACGGAACATCTGCGACGTACTTGTCAGAAATGGCTAGTCGAAATCACCGTGGTTTTTACGCTTCATTCCAATATGTTACATTAATTAGTGGCCAGTTAATTGCATTAGGTGTCCAAATTATCCTGCAAATGACGTTGACTAATGAACAGCTGACTGAGTGGGGGTGGCGAATCCCATTTATTATCGGTGCCCTTGGGGCAATAATTGTGTTGTTCTTGCGCTTGAGCATGGCAGAATCTGACCAATTTGCTTCACAAAAAGCGAAGTCAAAAGGGAGTCTGAAAGAATTAATGCGGTATCCAAAGGCTGTCCTGACAGTGGTAGGCTTGACTTTAGGCGGTACAATTGCATTTTATACGTATACAACATACTTGCAAAAATTTATGATCAATTCTGTGGGATTGCCAACACAGTCAGTCACTCGCATCAATTTTCTAGCGTTACTTATTTTTATGATTTTACAACCAATTGCGGGTGCAATTTCTGATAAAATTGGACGACGGCCATTACTGTTTTGGTTTGGTGGACTGGGAACTATTTTTACCATACCAATTTTCGTAGCCTTGCAACATGCTACAACGAGTTGGGAGGCGTTTTGGCTCATGTTAGCAGGCTTGGTGATTGTGACAGGCTATACATCAATTAACGCCATCGTCAAAGCAGAAATGTTTCCAACAGAAATACGCGCTTTAGGTGTGGGTTTACCTTACGGACTGACGGTCGCTATTTTTGGTGGTACAGTTGAATATTTGGCGCTATATTTAAGAAAAATTAATCACGAAAATCTATTTTTTGTTTATGTTACAGTAGTTATTTTTATTAGTTTATTAGTTTATTGGCGTATGACGGATACAAAAGCAACTTCTAAATTAGACAAATAAGTGATAAAATTAAATAATATTTAATTTAAGAATGAGGTAAATCATGACAACGCAACAAGACCTATTTGATTCCGTCAAAGAACAGACTTTACTGTCTGAAATTGCAGCGCTTTCTGGCTGGGATGCTTTGACTGGTATGCCCAAAGATGCTGGCCATTTTCGCGCTGATGTTGATGCTTACTTAGCGCAGAAGATATTTACAGTCAGTACAGGAGAACACCGACAAAACATACTAAAAGCGCTCTCATCGGACACAAATCAGTTAGACGAACTTGGCCGATTAGTACTTGAAAAAGCGCAAAAATACTATGATATGACGGGCAAAATCCCAGAAGCAGATTTTATAGCTTTTGAAAAAACGTTATCGCAGGCGCAAGATTATTGGGCGCAAGCTCGTGAAGCTAATGACTACAAGATTTTTCAACCTTATTTAGAAAAAATTATTGGCTACTTAAAGCAATTTATCCCGCTATGGCAAACAAATGAGGCAACACCTTATGATGTATTGCTCAATCAATACGAACCGGGATTGACAGTGGCTAAATTAGACGCAGTTTTTGCCCAAGTCAAAACAGGCGTGAGTGACCTACGTCAACGTTTGGCAAAGGAAGGAACGACACCAGAAGATTCATTTTTGAAGAGACGCGTAACGAAAGAACAGCAACGACAGTACGCGATGGCGGCAGCACAGCGGCTAGGTTATAACCTGAATAAAGGTCGACTTGATGATACAATTCATCCTTTCATGGAAGCTTTGAATCGTGATGATGCTCGCATTACGACACGTTGGGATGATTATAATTTTCAAATGGCTGTTTTAGGTATTTTCCACGAAGCTGGTCATGGACTTTTTGAGCAAAATGTTGATCCCAAATATGATGATTTTCGTTCTGTTTTGCCAATTAGCATGAGTATTCATGAGTCCCAATCTTTGTTTAATGAGGTCATGATTGGACGTTCAAAGGCCTTCTGGGAAACAGAATATCCTCAAATGCAACAAGCTTTTGAGGGCGTTCTTGATGACGTTGATTTTGAAACTTTTTATGCAGGTTGGCTTAAAACGCAGGCTTCATTCACACGGACAGAAGCCGATCCTCTTACGTATCCATTACACATTATTATTCGTTATGAAATTGAAAAGGCAATTTTTAATGACAATATTGATGTAGCCGATCTGCCGGTCCTTTGGAATGCGAAATATAAAGAATACTTGGATTTAGATACACCTGATGATTTAACAGGTATTTTGCAAGATATTCACTGGGCAGGTGGCTCCTTTGGCTACTTCCCAAGCTATGCATTAGGTCATTTGTATGCTGCACAGTTCCAAGCAACTATGGCAAAATCATTGGACTTTGAAGCAATTTTTGCCTCTGGTGATTATTCACCAATTTTTGAATGGCGAAAAGAACATATTTGGCAATATGGTGGTGCAGTTGACCCACAAGTGATTTTAAAAGAAGCCACTGGTGAGTCACTTAATCCACAATATTGGCTTGATTTGCAAACAAAGCAGTATTTAGCGGCTTACGGTATTGACGATTAGTTAAAAGTCTGTCATAATAAATAAGTATTTAGTGCATGTCGTTTAACGAAATAAAATGCGAGAAAGGAGGGTTATCAAATGGCAAAGGTCATCGTACGTAAGAACGAATCTTTGGATGATGCATTGCGTCGCTTCAAGCGCGGTGTTTCAAAAGACGGTACTCTCCAAGAATACCGTAAGCGCGAATTCTACGTTAAGCCTTCAGTTGCACGTAAATTGAAGTCTGAAGCGGCACAAAAGCGTAACAAAAAGAAGGGTCGTTAATTCGATTCTAAACGTCACATCAGTGGCGTTTTTTTTATGGTAGAATGATAACAAGAAGGTCGGTCAGGTACCGACATTAATTTTAATTACGAAAGAAGAAAAATAATGTCATTGTTAGAAACTTTGAATGCTGATATGAAACAGGCAATGAAAGACAAAAACAAAGAAGCTTTGTCTGTTATTCGCATGGTGAAATCAACCGTCATGAATGAACAAATCAATTTAGGACATGATTTGACTGAAGAAGAAGAATTAACTGTGCTGTCACGTGAAGTCAAGCAACGCCATGAATCACTTTCAGAATTTGAAAAGGGTGGACGCGACGATTTGGCATCAGGTATCAAATCCGAACTAGCCATTCTAGCGAAGTATTTGCCAGCACAATTGAGTGAAGATGAAGTGATTGCTATTATTAAGGCTGCAATCTCAAAAACCGGTGCGACAACGCCAAAGGATATGGGTAAAGTTATGGGTGTTGTGACACCACAAGTCAAAGGTAAGGCTGATGGGAAGTTTGTTGCTAATCAAGTAAAATCTTTACTAGCAGGCCAGTAATTTATCCGCTAAAGCCCAGTATTAGTGCGTGAAGTAGCGCGCATCAAAGGAAAATGATATGAATCCAACAGTTGGTACCACAATTAAAGCACAAGTCACTGATGAAAACAGTCAGTTCTTTTTTGCGCAAGTCGATGGTTTTACTTATGAAATTGATAAGTCAGAACTTCAAAAGCCTCTCAAATTAGGTGGCTTTGTCACTGGCTTTGCCTATGAAAATGAAGATCATAAGTTACAAATTACCAAAAATGTGCCCACAGCACAAAAAGATGTGTACGGTTGGGGGACTGTTGTAGCTAACCGTCATGATTTGGGTGTCTTTGTCGCAATTGGCTTACCAAATAAAGACATTGTTGTTTCGTTAGATGATTTGCCCACTATCACATCACTTTGGCCACAAAAGGGCGATCGGCTCATGATTGCAATCAAAGAAGACAGCAAGGGGCGTTTGTGGGGTGAAATTGCACAGCAAAATATCATTAACGCTGTTTCGCGTCGTGCACCTCAAGAAATGAAATCTAAACAGATTAAGGCAACCGTATACCGAAATAAAATGGCTGGCACGCTTGTTTTAACTGAGGATTACTATTTGGGATTCATTCATCCTTCCCAACGTGACGATGAACCACGTTTAGGAGAAGTAGTTAATGCTCGCGTAATTGGTGTACGTGATGACGGCACACTTAACTTGTCGCTGAAGCCCTTAGCTTATAAAACCATGAATGAAGATGCCACTTTCTTGTTGTTACAATTGCAGAGGCGTTCCGATCACTTCCTGCCATTTAACGATAAAAGCAATCCTGAAGCAATCAAGCGACAATTTGGTTTTAGTAAAAGTCAATTTAAACGCGCGCTGGGTCACTTATATAAAGAACGTCTGATAGAGCAGGTCGATGGCGGCATCAAATTAGTTGAACAATGACACAAGAAGTTGACAATGCAATTGTAGATTATTTGCATTATATTCGTATTGAACGTGGTTTATCCGACAATACCATCAAAAGCTACCATCAAGATTTAGTTCGTTTTGGTAAGTATCTTACTGTTGAAAAATTAACATTACGCCAAGTCGATCATATTGTGATTTTAGCGTGGTTAAATCAGCTACGTCAAGAAGGAAAATCTAATAGTTCTGTGATTCATATGGTGACATCGCTACGTAAATTCTTTGGCTATTTGACCCAAGAAAAAATAGTGGCTCATAACCCGATGAGTGACGTACGCCCACCAAAAAAAGCAGAACATTTGCCAGCTGTGTTAACGGTTGAGGAAATCGATCAGTTGCTTCAAGTAGCAGTTGAAGATACAACTCTTGGCATCAGAAATCGCACATTATTAGAAGTCATGTATGCCACTGGCCTTCGTGTCAGTGAACTGGTCAACCTTAAAATGAGTGATTTACATTTGGAGTTGGGTTTAATTCAAACAATTGGAAAGGGTGACAAAGAGCGTATTATTCCGATTGGTGAAGTTGCTATTGATTGGCTACAACGTTATTTTAAGACAAGTCGAATTGCCTTATTAAAAGAGCGTGAGTCACCTTATGTCTTCCTAAACGATCGTGGTCATCAAATCACTAGGCAAGGTATTTGGAAGATAATCAAAAAATTGGTCTTGAACGCCGGTATCACGAAAGATGTTTCACCGCATACATTGCGTCATTCCTTTGCGACTCACATTTTAGAAAATGGTGCAGACCTTAGAATTGTCCAAGAATTATTGGGTCATGCTGATATTTCTACAACGCAAATTTATACCCATATTTCTAAAAAGAGATTAAGTGAAGTCTATGATGAGTATCACCCGAGGGCCTGAACGATGATTATATTAGCCAGACAACAAAATGAAAAAACAGTCATGGGCATTTTATCCCTATTACCCGGATTGCGTGAAATTCCGCATTTAAAGGCTGAAATAGCATGGTATCACAATAGTGATACGCGAGAACTTTATATTTGGCAAGCAGAATCACAAGGTCAAGTTCAAGGGGTTCTAGGTGTTGAAATTTATGATGATGAGATTACCATTATTCGACATGTTGCTTTATCGCCTGAATCACGCAGTGTTAAGAATTATTTTGCAATGCTTTCAGACTATCAGTCCCAACATCCTGACGTTTTTTTGATGGGAACTTTAGATAACCAAAAATTGATTAATAAATGGAGAAAGTCGGTATCGAAAACAACGGCTTAACAATTAAATTAACTGATTTTGAAGGCCCAATTGATTTATTACTTCATCTCATCAAAAAGTCAGAAATGGATATTTTCGACTTGCCAATTGCCGAAATCACAACACAATATTTAGATTTCATACATACACAGCAAGCGATGCAGCTAGATGTTGCCAGTGAATATCTGGTTATGGCAGCCACTTTACTGCAAATCAAGTCCTATGATTTACTACCAAATGATATCGTAGAGACTGATTTTGAAGATGATGAGTATACTGATCCACGTGAAGAATTGATGTTGCAGTTGTTAACCTATAAACAATTTCAAGTGGTGAGTGAGACGCTTCGAGAACGTGAACAATCAGATCAACAATCTTTTCCACGACTGCCAATGATGGCACCAGAAGATGTTGACCAAGAAATTGGTTTGGCACCGGGATTAGGACTAGTGGACTTGCAAATGGCATTTACGCATCTGCTAGCAAAAAAGCGGCAACAACAGCCAATCAGTCGACGCGTGGTCACAGAAAAGTATACAATTACTGATGCCGTTTCAAATATTCATCGTCATCTATTGGGTCAAAAGGTTGGTGATATGGTTGCCTTTACAACATTCTTTGATGATGTTTATGAACGTGAACCGTTAGTCATGACATTTTTAGCTTTGTTAGAAATGGCAAAAGCAGAGAAAATATCGTTGCATCAGATGGATTATGAACACGAATTTTTTGTAGAAATTGAGGATTTGGATTAAAAATGAATAATTTAAGTCAAATCGAAGCATTACTCTTTGTGGCTGGAGACGAAGGTATTTCTTTGCCGGATCTGATTACAATGACCGGATTTGAGCAGACTGCTGTGATGGGGATTATTGATGACTTGGCAACAAAGTATGACAATGACTTAAGCTGTGCACTAGAAATTCGAGAAACCGATGGGAATTATCGTTTAGTGACTAAGCCGATGTTAGGTACTGTTGTTAAACAGTATTTTGAATCACCAATTAATGCCACTCTGTCACATGCACAGTTAGAAACACTTGTTATTGTAGCCTACCGGCAGCCGATTACGAGAATTGAAATTGACCAAATCCGTGGTGTGCAGTCATCAGGCACATTACAAAAATTAGCAATGCGACATTTAATTACCGAAGTTGGACGAAAAGATGAACCGGGTCGACCGATTCTATATGGCACAACGGTCGACTTTTTAGACTATTTTGGTTTAAAAACAATTCAAGATCTGCCACCACTACCGGATTTGGAATCTTTGGACATTAATGATGATGCTGAGGGAGAATTATTTGCTAACCCATTTGCGGTCGAACCAGAAAGAAAGTGAATTTTGATATGCCTGAAGAACCACAACGATTACAAAAAGTGATTGCCCAAGCTGGCTTAGCGTCGCGGCGCGTTGCTGAAGAAATGATTAGTCAGGGGCGGGTGCAAGTTAACGGTCAAACCGTCAACACGTTAGGTGTTAAGGTCACACATGGTGATCATATTCAAGTTGATGGTGCGCCTATCGAAGGTAGAGAGAAGCTCGTGTATTACTTGCTCAATAAACCCCGAGGTGTCGTGACAACAAATGATGATGAAAAAGGTCGCAAAACAGTGCTTGATATTTTGGCAGATGTTGATCAACGCGTATATCCAGTTGGGCGTTTGGATTATGACACGACAGGGGCCTTGCTATTGACTAACGATGGTCAAGTTGCCAATCAATTGATGCACCCAAAGTCTCAAGTTAATAAAACTTACATGGCCAAAGTTAAAGGTATTGCCACGGAAGCACAACTTGCCCCATTGAAAAAAGGTGTTGTGATCAAGGGACGTAAAACAGCACCAGCTCGCGTTGCGATCACACGCGTTGATCATGACAAAAAGACGAGCATGGTAAGGTTGACAATTCATGAAGGTCGCAACCATCAAGTTAAAAATATGTTAGCAAAAGTTGGCTTGCCAGTTGAAAAATTGAAACGAGAGCAATATGCTTTCTTTGATTTAATCGGATTACAGCCTGGTGAATATCGTAAATTGACAAACGCTGAAGTGAAACAACTGCAAGCACAAGATTATCGGATGTTGCGACGCAAGTAATTTCGTGTTATCATTTATTCAAATTGAATATAAACTTCAGGGTCAGGTGTAAATCCTAACCGGCGGTGAGACATAGTATGTTAAAAATGGTAAGCCCGCGACCTGCGCAAGCAGTTGATTTGGTCAAAATCCAAAGCCGACCGTACAGTCGGGTATAAAGAAGTCTAAAAAAGAAAGTGAAAACTGCCTTTTTGTTGTACCCTGACAAATTGCGCAGTTTTTTTGATTTGGTCAATATGTGCCAAGTTAAGAGGAAAAAATATGTTACTAACAACGACACCGGTACAACGTGTTCAGCGTTTAACTTTGATTGCAATTTTAAGTGCTATTTCTTTTGGGTTAATGCTTTTTCCACAATTGCCATTAATACCTGGTGCTGATTTTTTGAAACTGGACTTTTCAATCGTTCCAATTATGATCGCCCTAAGTTGGTTAGGTATGACGGCCGCAGTTTGGGTTGTGTTTTTAAGAACAATCTTAAAACTCATTTTAGCAAATGAGGGAATCAATACTTATCTGGGTTTGCCTGTTAATGTGGCTGTCGTGTTAACTTTTATTCTGGTCTTAGGGTTAATGATGTCACAAAAAATGCAATGGCATCAAAAATTAATTGCTATGGTAATCAGCGTGATTGCAATTACTGTTGTAGCTATGATCATTAATTGGTTGGTTGCAATACCGTTGTATGCGACTTTTGCGAATTTTGACATTAATCGTCTGATCGGTATCAAAACTTATCTGTTTGGCATGGTATTGCCATTTAACTTGATTCAAGGGATTATTTGGTTCGTGACAGGTGAAATTGTAAAAGCTAGTTTGACGCCGTTATGGCAAAAAATTGTTTCTTAATAAAACGTTATCAAAAAACAATGTGGGGATGTGGTAAAATTTTATTTGAATGAATAAATATGGAGGTCGTTTAATATGAACGATTATGACCCAAATAATATGAGCCGATCTAATCGGTCCAAAAATAAAAAGATTGAACCTAAGTTTGCAAGAACATCTGATTCAAAGTCTGAAAATAAAGGGCTGCGAGTTGCCTTAATTGTATTGGGTTTGGTCATTTTATCAGCCTTCCCAGTTTATGGCTTTTTCAGTAACCATAAAGGTTCTACGCCGCAAACAGTTTCGTCATCGAGTCAACACAAATCCTCAACCAAAAAATCATCTAGCAGCACCTCCACTTCTTCTGAGACGACGTCTTCTGAAAGTAGTGTGTCCAGCTCTTCTCAATCAGAAGTAAGCAGTAGTTCTGAAAGTATAACTGATGATGAAACTGCTGCCTCATCATCAAGTGCAACGTCATCAAGTGTTGCTACTACAACAGCTGTTTTGGGTACCAGCCAAACATTGTATAATTTTGCTGTTACACATGGTTTGACAACAGAGCAAGTAATCGCTTTGAACCCTGGTTTGACGGTTGATAATTACACGCAATATGCTGGCACTGCGTTGAACATTCAATAAGCAAGGATAACAATGATGACAAATATTCAAATTGCAATTGACGGACCAGCATCGGCGGGAAAGTCCACAATTGCTAAAATATTAGCGGGCAACTTAAAGTATGTCTATGTTGATACCGGTGCCATGTATCGTACTATTACATTGGCAGCCAAGCAATCCGGCATTCCTTATGAAGATGAACAAGATATCACTAAACTACTTGATAAAACTGATATTCATTTTGAACCAGGAACACCTGTGCAACACGTTTTTCTGAATGGTCAAGAAGTCACATCACTGATTCGGTCAACTGAAGTAACGAACAATGTGTCACTCGTTTCCTCATACGCTGCTGTCAGAAAAAGTTTAGTTGAGCGTCAGCGAGCCATTGCCAACCACGATAACGTCATTATGGACGGGCGTGACATTGGCACTACTGTACTGCCAAATGCGCAAGTTAAAATATTTTTGGTGGCTAGTGTCGAAGAACGTGCCCAAAGACGTTATCGAGAAAATGTATCCAAGGGGATTGCGACTGATTTGGATACACTAAGAAAAGAAATAGAAACACGCGATTATAAAGATTCTCACCGCCAAATTAGTCCTTTGGTGCAGGCAAAAGATGCAATACTTGTCGACACAACTGGACAAACAATTGATCAAGTGGTTGATGAAATTACAAAAATTATCAAAAATTCATTGAACTTCTAATTTACACGGTTTAAACCGTGTTTTTTACTATACAAGAGTTGAAATATTTGGTACACTATATTCATAGTGTAAATTGTAGGAGGACGTTTGACGTCATGAGTGAAACAAACAACGAGCTTTTAGCAGCTCTTGAAAGTGCAGATCAAATTAAGGTAGGAGATGTCGTTACCGGTGAGGTATTAGCCATTGATAACGATAACCAAGCAGTTATTGGTTTGCATACCGGTGAAGAAGGAGTTGTGCCAGCACGTGAGTACTCAGACGATCGTAACATCAACCTGGCAGACGAATTAAAAGTTGGTGACAGCGTTGAAGCTGTTGTCATCTCTAATGTTACAAGCGACAAAGAAGGTGTTGCATACTTGCTATCAAAGAAGCGTTTGGAAGCACGTAAGGCATGGGAAAACTTGTCATTTGCTGAAGGGGACACTGTTGATGCAAAAGTTATCAATGCGGTCCGTGGTGGCTTAATTGTTGATGTCAATGGTGTTCGTGGCTTTGTCCCAGCATCAATGGTTGCTGATCGTTTCGTTTCAGATTTGAATCAATTCAAGAATAAAGATATTAAAGCGCAAGTTATTGAAATTGATGCTTCAAAAGCACGCTTGATTTTGTCACGTAAGGCTGTTGCTGCGCAAGAACGTGCTGCACAATTAGCAGAAGCATTTGCTAAGTTAACAGTTGGAGAAGTTGTTGAAGGTAAAGTTGCTCGCTTAACTGACTTTGGTGCTTTCGTTGACTTGGGCGGCGTTGATGGCTTGGTGCACGTATCAGAAATTTCACATGATCGTGTTAAGAACCCAGCGGATGTTTTGACAAAGGGTGAAGTTGTTAATGTTAAAATTTTGGCATTGGATTCTGAAAAGGGTCGCATTTCATTGTCAATTAAAGCAACACAACCTGGTCCATGGGACAAGGTTGTTGAAGAAGCACCAGCTGGTACTGTACTTGAAGGTACAGTAAAGCGTGTTAAAGATTTTGGTGCCTTTGTTGAAATTTTCCCTGGCATTGAAGGTCTTGTCCATGTGTCACAAATTTCGCACAAGCGCATTGAAAACCCATCAGACGTTTTGAAGTCAGGTGATAAGGTTAAAGTTCAAGTGCTTGATGTTAAGCCTGCAGAAGAACGCATTTCTTTGTCAATGAAGGCTTTGGAAGAAAAGCCAGAACGCGAAGATCGCGGTAATGCAAACGATAGTTCAGCTTCACGTGCCGATATTGCTGCTTACAAGCAACAAGAGGACGATTCAGCTGCAACTTTGGGCGACATTTTTGATGGTAAGTTCTAAGAATTCTTATTGAGAAGAACTGGTTCGCCAGTTCTTTTTTTATGATAACGCAATATAAAAAGGAGGTGCTGATATGGCTGCACCAATAGTAGCAATTGTTGGTCGTCCAAATGTTGGGAAATCAACTATTTTTAATCGAATGGCTGGGGAACGTATCGCTATCGTAGAAGATATGCCTGGCGTCACTCGTGATCGACTTTATGCATCAGCTGAGTGGTTGAATTACGACTTCCGAATGATTGATACCGGTGGTATTGAAATTGGCGATGCGCCATTTCTAGCTGAAATCAGAGGACAAGTCGAATTGGCCTTGGATGAAGCAGACGTTATTGTCATGGTTGTTTCAGGTAGAGAAGGTTTGACCGAAGCTGATGAAGTCGTCGCTAAAATGCTGTATAAAACCGACAAACCTGTTGTATTAGCAGTTAACAAGGTTGATAATCCAGAAATGCGTAATGATATTTATGATTTTTACGCGCTCGGTTTAGGTGATCCATTCCCTGTATCTGGTTCTCATGGTATTGGCCTAGGGGATTTATTAGATGAAGTGGTTAAACATTTCCCTGATGAAGCTGCTGAACAAGAAGACGAAGCCATACGATTTAGTATTATTGGACGCCCAAACGTTGGAAAGTCTTCAATTGTAAATGCGATGTTAGGTGAAAAAAGAGTCATTGTCTCTGATATTGAAGGTACGACACGTGACGCTATCGATACGCGGTTTGTTACGCCTGATGGTGACGAGTTTGTGATGGTAGATACCGCTGGTATGAGAAAACGCGGTAAAATCTATGAAAATACTGAAAAGTATTCCGTGATGCGCGCTATGAAGGCCATTGATGATAGCAATGTTATCTTAATGGTTCTCGATGCAGAAGCAGGTATTAGAGAACAAGATAAGCATGTGGCTGGCTTTGCGCATGATGCTGGCCGTGCGATGATTATTGTTGTAAACAAATGGGATGCAATTGAAAAGGATGATCACACGATGTCTGATTTTGAAAATTTGATTCGGGATGAATTCAAATTTTTGGACTATGCACCGATTGTTTTTGTGTCAGCCAAAACGGGACAACGTTTAGACAGATTGCCTCAGTTGGTGAAAGACGTTGATGATAACCACCGAAAGCGAATTGGATCGTCAACCTTGAATGATGTCATTATGGACGCTATTGCGGTTAATCCGACACCTTCAGATAATGGTAGGCGCTTGCGTGTCTACTATGCGACACAAGTAGCAGTTCAGCCGCCAACATTTGTTATATTTGTTAACGACGTTGAGCTAATGCACTTTTCTTATGAACGCTTCCTTGAAAATAAAATCCGAGAAGCCTTTGACTTTACAGGGACGCCGATTAAGCTAATTGTTCGTGCAAGAAAGTAACTTAATTTCAAAAATATTGTAATTATGTAACGTAATTATTACGAAATGCCGAAAACCCTTGATAACACTACACATAAGCGCTTTCTTGTGTTATTCTAAGTACATGAAATAATGTTTCGACAAATTTCACACGGCGCTTTGCGCCAATCATAAAATAACTCTCAGGAGAAAAGAACATGGCAAATAAGCAAGAATTAGTAGATTCAGTTGCAAAAGCAACTGGTTTGACAAAGAAAGATGCTGTCGCATCAGTTGATGCTGTCTTTGCATCAATTGAAGCAGCTTTGAAAAAGGGCGAAAAGGTTCAATTGATTGGCTTCGGTAACTTTGAAGTTCGTGATCGTGCAGCTCGTAAGGGCCGTAACCCACAAACTGGTGAAGAAATCGAAATCGCTGCTTCAAAGGTTCCTGCATTCAAGCCTGGTAAAGCCTTGAAGGATGCCGTTAAGTAATATATATCGCAATTAAAAAGAGTAAGCCTTTGGTAGGCTTGCCTTTTTTTGTATACAAAATGTAATACACAACGCTAAATATCGTTTTTTATCCTTCTTTTGGGAATTTCGCTAATTTATACATTGTGCACGATTTAATGGTGTATAATGTAGTTGTTAAGAAAGAAGGCGACGAACTTGGAAATTCCAGTTAATAATGACAATATTAAGTTAGACAACCACTTGTGTTTTTATATCTATGTGACCTCTCGTGCGATTCAGCGAATGTATATGCCACGACTAAAACAATTGGGATTAACATATCCGCAATATCTTGTGCTGGTTGCTCTCTACGATAAGCAGAAACTAACGGTTAATGAGTTGGGAAGGCTGTTGGACTTAGAGTATGGTACATTATCACCCATGCTTAAAAGAATGACCGATAGGGGATTAATTTCAAAAGTACGTTCAACTGAAGATGAGCGAATTGTTGAGTTGACGTTGTTATCTGAGGGAAAGTTGAAACGACAGCAAGCATTGCAGCTTCCACAAATGTTAGCTAGTAATAGCGGATTAACTGATGAAGAATGGCAGCAGATGGTTAATCTAACAGAAAAAATGTTTAAAAATATTTCAGAATAATTTTTTTGGGGGAATAATTTATGTTAACAGTTTCAGAAAATCTAACGAAAAAAATAAGCAAAGTAATTCATCCGGAAACAGTGCTGATTTTAGATTTTGATGATGGTGTCGGTCCGTTTTCTAACGCGGCAACTTGCACGTTGGATGTTGCTTTCAATTTGATATTAGCAACACGAAGTCAAATCACAAACGATTTTGACACCACGATTGAATCTAATTTAGGCAAAATTTACATTAAAAAGTATGCTCTACCACAACTTGGACATGGTGCCTTGAAGTTAGAACAAAATAAATATTTAGCGAATGTTTTGTCCAGTGACGCTGGTGTCGTTGACTCAAATTGTGGTATTTATGATGTACAAGGTGTGAATGAGAATGATGCAAAAGTTGGCAATTATTTATCATGTGACGGGGTGTCTCAAATGTAGGATTACTGCAAGAATCCGGATGAATTGTGGTGTTCAAGTGGAAACAGTAAACATTGAAAATCATCCGGAAACTTTGCAGCAATTAAAACAAATGGGGTATCATAGTTTTCCGGTTATCAAAATGAATGATGGTACAATTTGGCACGGCTTAAGCTTAAAACACTTATTAACATTTCTTACCGATCGATATCAAACTAATAAAAGCAAGGAGAAGTGATTATGGCAATTCAAACAGCAATATTTGCGGGTGGTTGTTTTTGGTGTATGGTGGAGCCATTTGAAAAAATGGATGGCATTCAAAAAGTCAGATCAAGTTATACTGGTGGCTCAGTTGCCAATCCAACCTATGAGGAAGTATCCAGTCATCTAACTGGTCATGTTGAAGCAGTAAAAGTGTGGTTTGACGATAGCAAAATTTCGTATAAGCAACTACTGAACATCTATTGGATGATTTCAGACCCTACTGACAATCAGGGACAATTTGCAGATCGAGGCAATACCTACAAGCCAGTTATATTTACTAATTCTCAAGAACAAAGAAGAGAAGCACAGGAATCAAAAGAAGAACTTCAGAAATCAAATCGATTTGACCAACCTGTTGTCACTGTAATTGAGGATGCTGAACCATTTTATGATGCAGAACCAGAGCATCAAGATTTTTACAAGAAAAATCCAATGCGAGAAGCAATCATGATGCGACCGCGTCATGCGTTTCAACATCGCTATTGGAATGATAAATTGTGAAGGGAGTATGTGATGGACAAAGAACAATTAGAAAAACCAAAAGCAACTCTAACTAATGAAGAGCGGCAAGTGACACAGAATGGCACAACGGAAAGAGCATTTACTGGAAAGTACGATAATTTTTTTAAAGATGGTATTTATGTTGATGTCGTGAGTGGTGAGCCACTGTTCACATCACGAGACAAATACGACTCAGGCTGTGGTTGGCCGGCCTTTACTCACATTTTGGCACCTGAAAATGTTGTTGAACACAATGATAATTCATTTGGTATGAAACGGGTTGAGGTTAAGTCAAAATTAGCTGATTCGCATTTGGGTCATGTTTTTCCTGATGGTCCAAAGGATCAAGGCGGTTTGCGATATTGCATAAATTCTGCGGCACTTAGATTTATCCCAAAGGACCAAATGGTAGCACAGGGGTATGGCAATTACCTGAATAGTTTGTATGGTAATTAAATCAATTGGGGGAATTGGGAAATGGTAATAGAAATTAATGATCAAAACTTCAATGATGAAACAAGAACTGGTTTAGTGTTAACTGATTTTTGGGCAAGTTGGTGTGGTCCATGTAAGATGCAAAGTCCAGTAGTTGAAGAAATGTCTGAACGATTTAGTGACATTAAATTTACAAAACTAAATACTGAACATAATCAAAAAGTTGCGACGGAATTAGGCATTAAAGCGATTCCAACATTACTTATTAAAAAAGATGGCGTTGTGGTTGATCGCTTGACTGGCTTCCACAATAAAGAAATGTTGTCAGAAATTTTGGAGCAATACAGGTGATTAAAGCAAAAGTTGTTTTGTGATTTTTTGGGGGTTAAAAATGAAAGTCATTATTGTAGGGGCATCGCATGGTGGTCATGAGGCTGCCTTTGAATTATTAGATCGTTATAGTGATATAGATGTCACGGTTTATGAACAAAGCGATTTTATTTCGTTTATGTCATGTGGAATGCAACTCTTTCTTGAAGGGCAGACTACTAAACGAGATAATGTGCGTAACTTTACACCAACTGATTTGGAAATGCGTGGTGGTAAAGTACAGATGAATAGTCAAGTGATAAAGATCGATCCATCGGTGCATCAAATTACAGTCAAAAATTTAATAACGGAGGGTATTTCAACCGATAGTTATGACCGATTAATTTTATCGACCGGCGTTACACCAGCTCTAATTCCAATTAAAGGCGTGGACTTAGAAAATATTTACCTAATGCGTGGTCGTGATTGGGCGATTAAACTTAATGAGAAGTTGCATGATAAGACAGTCAAAAATGTTGTTATAGTTGGTGCCGGTTATATTGGTATTGAGGCGTCAGAAATATTTGCCAAGGCAGGCAAACAAGTCACCGTTGTTGATAAAATAACGCAACCACTAGGTAATTATTTAGATGAACCGCTGTCTAATGAAGTGAAAAATGAGCTCATCAACAGTGGTGTTTCGCTTCACCTTGGTCATGGTGTATCTGAATTTAGGGGAGATAGTGGCGTTACACAAGTTATCACTGATGATGGGCAACATTTTGCGGCAGACTTATGCATCATCGCGGCTGGTGTTCGTCCCAATACAGATTGGTTAGCAGGGACGGTTGATTTAGACAGTCGTGGCTGGATAGCAACTGATCCATTTTTACGGACCAGCCAACCAGATATTTTTGCTATTGGAGATGCAATATTGCCCGCATACGCTAGTGTTGGAAAACAAGCACCGATTGCATTAGCATCCACAGCAAGGCGTGAAGCACGTTACGTGGCAGAAAATATTTATCAAATGAGTCAACCTGAGCGCCCATTTTCAGGAGTTAATGGGACTTCTGCGTTACGAGTATTCGGATTAAAACTAGCTAATACTGGATTAAACGATTATAGCGCCAAAAATCTGTCAATTAAAACAGAAAGTAGCTTATATGTTGGATCTTTGTTACCCTCGTTTGTAAAATTAGACAATCCTAGAGTGATGATTAAATTAACATACAAACCAATCAACCATGTGATTCTCGGTGGCCAAATTCTGTCTCAGGCAAATGTGGTGGAAATTGTTAACACAATTGCGTTAGCGATTAAAGGTAAAATGACATTATCCGATTTAGCGGAGGCGGATTTTTTCTTCCAGCCTAGTTTTGATAAGCAATGGTCAATTTTAAATCTTGCAGCGCAACATGCGCTAGGTGAATACATGACCATTGCATAGTGAGCAATGTCATTAACAATAAAAATAATTATTAATAAAGGAGAAAATATGAGTGTAAAAGTTGGTATTAACGGTTTTGGACGTATTGGACGTTTGGCATTTCGGAGAATTCTATCATTAGCAGAATCTGCCGATGATATTGAAGTTGTAGCCATCAATGATTTGACAAGTCCAGCAATACTGGCATACTTACTAAAGCATGACTCAACTCACGGTAAACTTAAAGCCGAAGTGACAGCAGACGAAACTGGTATTATTGTGAACGGCAAACATTATAACGTTTACGCAGAGCAAGATGCCCGTCAAATTCCATGGGTGAAAAATGATGGTGTTGAGTATGTGTTGGAAGCTACTGGATTTTATACCTCAACTGAAAAAGCGACAGCACATTTAGAAGCGGGTGTCAAAAAAGTGTTGGTGACAGCTCCAGCTGGAAATATGCCAACTGTCGTTTATGGTGTTAACCAAAATATTTTAACCCCAGACGATAAAATTATATCAGCTGGATCATGCACCACCCAATCGCTAGCCCCCATGGCCTATGTTTTACAAAAAGAATTTGGTATTGAAGTTGGTACAATGACGACGATTCACGCATTCACTTCAACGCAAATGATATTAGATGGTCCTAAAGGAAGTAATCTGCGTTCTAACCGAACAGCATCAGCTAATACAATTCCTCATTCAACTGGTGCAGCTAAGGCGATTGGTTTGGTTATTCCTGAGTTGCAAGGCAAATTACAAGGACATGCGCAACGTGTGGCGGTCGTTGATGGTTCAGTGACAGAATTGGTTTCAATCTTGTCACGGCATGTAACGGCTGAAGAAATTAATAATACCATGAAAAAATATCAATCGGAATCATTTGGTTATGATGATGACGAAATTGTCTCTTCGGACATGATTGGTGATACACATGGTGGTGTCTTTGATCCGACTCAGACCGAAATTACAACAGCTGGTGACTTTCAATTAGTAAAAACGGTTACTTGGTATGATAACGAATACGGATTTACGTCGAATATGATTCGCACTTTACAGTACTTTGCCAGTTTATAATTCAAATTGCGAAATGTTTTAAACGAATTTAGTTTTCTCTAAATTCGTTTTTTTGTGCTTTATAATCTTTAGTCGTCAAGCAGTGATTTGCTAATAAAATGTTTTCTGAAATGATTTGGCGTCACACCTGTCACTTTTTTAAATGTTTTGACAAAATAGGTGGCTGTTGAGAACGATAGAAATTCAGCAATTTCTAGCAGCGACAGATTAGACGCAATCAATAATTCTTTGGCAGTTTCAATTTTGGTCTGTCTAACATACTGGGTGATTGTGACACCATATTCTTTTTTGAAAGCAGGATTTAGTGTTTTTTTCGAAGCATTCAAACCAGTAGCAATGTCATCTAGAGTAATATTTTCTCTGATATGTTGTTTAATATATTGTTTAATTCTTTGGTGCAAGGGTAGAAAATTATTAAATCGATAATCTTTAACAACGTTAAAATAGTGCCATGAAATTTCCCTAATGGTTTGAAAAAAATTTAAAAATTGAGGTGATAATTCCACTTCCTGCACTAAATCATATTGTAATTGGAAAGCTAATTTAGCTGGATAACCCCATTGTATAATTGCCCGATTTAAAATTGATATGTAAGAAATGAGGGTATTCTTTTCGCCTCGAATAATATTGTTGGCTGTTAAATGTTCAGCTACTAAGTTAAACTCTGCTAGACGGTCCAATGCTTTGATCAGTGATTTTTTTTTGAATATACAATTGCTTTAATAATGTCAGTTTCTGTGTCAAAAAATAATTGTGAATCAAATGGTACAAAATGACGAGCCTTAACAGGTTTTTTGTTATCCATTTTTAAAATATAAATGTCTTCATTGGGCGCTTCCATAGTGTTGTACATTGTAAAAATGATTTGTGCAATTGTTTTTAAATTCTGTAATGAGTGTAAATGTATTAGTTCGTTGTTATCGGTGAAGCTTTTTTTGTATAAAAATGAGAAGCAGATTAATTTAGTTGGATTAATTTTACATACAACAACGTGTTCTAAATCATAATCAACTGACGTATACGAATGGGATAACACTAAATCTAGTTTATTCAATAAAAAATCATGAATATCATTATTGGAATCACGATTATTTTTGTATAAAAATTTTGTAGTATGCTGGACACTATCCAAAAAGATGACATCAGCATTTAATATTTTTGCTAGTTTTGCAATGTTATTCATCAACACTCCTAGTTTATTCATTTATAATGACCAGAAAATTGAAATTAAAAGATATGTATTCTTAAAAATTTCGTTCTTTAGATACTCGTGAAATATTGTATAAAAAAAATAATAAAAAAATAACCATATGCCGGTTTATGGATTTGAATTTGCTATAAAATACCTTTTTGTATCATGAAAATATAAAAAAAGTAATAGATAATAATTAATAGCCATGAAAAGAATTGTAGTACATTCTTTGTCCGATTCGAGAATGGGGGGAATTATAAAAAAAACTTATGCTACCCGTGGTAGTTAAAGTTTTTGTTGCATTTTAAAAATGTAAATATTTTTTAAATTATACACACATCACAAACATTAGAGTGAATTTTATAAAGATTACAATAGCAAAAGACAAACTCGAGCTACAGTTCATGGTGAGAAAGAATAAAATTTCTCAGATGTTGTGAATTAATTTTTATAAAAAAGAACAATTAATGTTCTTAGAGAGGAGAATTATGAAAAAAAATATTCACAAGAATCTGCGCAACAAAATTGTTCACTTCTTGGGAATTGCTTTATTGATGGGATCGATTATTACGAGTTCATTTTTGCAACCAATATTGACAGCTTTTGCAGCAAGCGACATAACACCGCAATACACTAGTAATAGTAGTGGTATTTCGCCAACTAACTCTTGGACTATTCCAGGACAAAATACTGTAATCAACCATCAAGGTGGGGATACTACTAATGGTTGGGACAAGAATAGCAGTTGGAATGGTGATTCATCTGATACATCAAAATCATATTTGAAATTTGGTAATGATACTAGTAACCCAGATTACCAAATTCGTAAGTATGCTAAAGAGACTGCAACACCTGGGTTATATGATGTTTATTTGAATGTTAAGGGAAATGAAGTTAAGAATATTAAACCCATTGATATTGTGCTAGTAGTTGATATGTCGGGATCAATGGAACCTAATAATAACTCAACTAAAAGTAATAGAGCACAGGCAACTAGGGACGGCGTTAAACAATTTTTACAGGCTATCAAAGATGCTGGAATTGCTCAGTATGTTAATGTTGGGCTAGTCGGATTTTCCAGTCCAGGAGGATATGTTACAGGCTCAAATGGGTATCTGGAAGTTGGGATGCAGAATCTTTCAACATCTGGTCAGATAGAGCAAATAAATAAAACTTTATCTCCAACTTTCTCAGGTGGAACATTTACACAATTGGGGATTCGTAGAGGTCAAAAAATGCTTGATGATGATAAAAATGATCACCAAAAAATGATGATTTTATTGACTGATGGCGTTCCAACTTTTTCTTATAAGGTTACTCAAGCAACCACAGTAAATGGTACAGACTATGCTACAAATTTTAGTGACACAAGTCTTGATAAACCAGGATTTACATCTCAGTTTTATAGTACAAATTCGCAGGGATACATTACAGGTAAATATTCCTACCAGGTTTCTGGTAAAACAATTCAAGATACTTGGCCAGCTACACTAGGTGAGTCACTTATATCTCAAAATAAAGGGACAGAGATTCATGCTTTAGGAATTCAAATTGGATCAGATACTGGTTATACACAAAGTACCACTAATCCGTATTTAACTGAAGCGGCTGTTAGAGCACGTATGAGTTTAATTGCTTCATCTGGACTTTACCAAGATGCCAACAGTGCTTCGGACGTTACTACCTACTTAAATAATCAGGCGAAAAATGTCCTAAGCCAATTCAACACCGTCAACCAAGGGACCATTTCAGATCCACTAGGTTCTCAATTTATATACGGTGATGATACACCGACAGTCAAAAGTGTTGGAAATAGTGTTGTTCAGAATTTACCAACTGTTACCAAATCAAATGGAAGTATCTCCGTTAGCAATATGAACCTCGGTAAAGACCAAGAAGTTCAAATTCACTATCAAGTTCATTTGAATACCGAGTCGGATAATTTCCAACCGGATTACTGGTATCAGATGAATGGTAAAACAACCTTCACACCGACAAAGGATAGTAATGCTGTCGAATTCGGGGTTCCTTCTGCTAAAGCACCTGGAACTGCGATAAAGGTTACCAAGCAATGGCAAGAGTTGGCTGATTTATCGAAGCGACCAGATAGTATTAACTTTAATGTAACACGAACAGTGAACAACCAATCAACTAATTGGCAAGCTTCTGGTATTTTGAGTCAGAGCGATAACTGGACAAAAACGTTTAAGCAATTGAATAAAAATAATCAATCTGTTTGGTTGCCAGCGTATGACAATAATGGCAATACGTTTAATTACCAAGTTTCTAGTGAAGCTACGGATGGTTATGTTTCAAGCATTAGTAACAAAACGAATGAGTCAACAATCACGAATACACAGTATGGTTTAATTATTGATAAGTATGCAAGTAATTCAACCAATAAACTCACTGGCGCTGAATTTATTGTCAAATCAGCAGATGGCAAGCAGTCCTACACATTAAAAGGTAATCAGTTACAGCAACTGACACCCGGGGATTATACTATTCAAGAAACTAAGAGTCCAACTGGGTATCAACTTGATTCTACGGTTTATCCAATAACATTATCGCAGGATGGTAAATGGTCAAGCAGTGGAAAAGGTATTAGTGCGACATCACCAAGCGCTAATGGTAATGGCTATAAAGATGGCTTTTCTATTGCGACTGATACATCAAACAATCTTGACAAGAATAATGTTGTTAGATTTGTCAAAAATGATGCTTTGAAGCAATTTAATCTGACAGTTAATAAGGTTGATAAAACTACTGGTAATGCGTTAAAAGGTGCTAAATTCTCATTAACTGACTCTGCTGGCAAAACATTATCTTATAAAGAAACCGATCCAACAGCGACGTTTACTTTTGAAAATCTTTCATCAGGAACATATACTTTGAAAGAAACAAAAGCGCCTGATGGCTACATTACTAGTCAAGACGTTACAGTAGTAATTTCTGATGATGGCAGCGTTAAGGTAACTAACAATAATGGTGATTGGAAATCAACTTTACAAAATGATGCAGGTAATAATCAGATTAGCCTAACGGTTAATAATACCAATAAAACTGTCTTTCCATCTACTGGTGGATCAGGTAATGAACTTTATTTGATTGTCGGAGGTATTTTTATATTAATCGCGGCACTTGCTGGTGGCTATTATGTTTTCAGAATTAAGCGAGGTTACCGGTCATGATTAAAAAAATGATGATTTCTATTGTAACAATTTTATCAGCTGTTCTGTTAAGTTTTAGTCTGTCACACAAAAATGTCGAGGCGGATCTATCTAGTTCGGTAACAATAAAGCTTAATCATCAATTAAGTGTTTATGGTTCAGATCCAATGGCTTATATGCCGGGTGCAAATGTCACTTTTAAATTATACGATTTAACCAATGATTATCAAAAACATCAAAATGATGAAAATTATTTTCAAACACTAAAATCACTTAATCAAGGTATTGAAAAATATATTAAACAAAACAATGTTCAATTGGTTGAGACTGAAAGAACTGATGAAAATGGACAAGCAATCTTTCATGCCGATAAAAGCATTGGTAAAGCCTATTTAATCGTTCAAGAGCAGGTGAAACATTTTGATAACAATGGGTTAGTTTATGAACAAATGACCGATCCAATTGCTTTTGTGCCAGCTGATCAAAAAGTGCATCAAGATATTTTAACAATTGATACTAAGTCTGCGATTGTTACAAGAGTGCCATATTTTTTCAAATATGGTCGAACATTAGATCAAAAAGAAACGCCATTAGCTGGGGTGAAATTTGTCTTTTATAGATTAAATAATAATCGAAGAGAATATCTTACAAATGACAATAATTGGCAAATTGTAACTAATCCGTTACACGATAGCGCAATTAAAAAAATAGTATCTGATGAAAATGGCTTAGTTGCTTTGAATGATACTAAATTAGTTGCTGGAGAATATTATTTTGAAGAGGTTGCAACATTAAAAAACTTTGAAATTTCAAAGTCAGCTCAGCAAATTAAAGTCAATATTCCCGCAGTTAACAGTATCAATGACGTTTTACCAATTACTGTTAACGGGCAACCATTATCAAAAATTTCAGCTGGTACTATGCCGGACTATCTTATGAAAAATGCGCGACCACGCATCTTGAATTATCAAAAAAAGCCGACTATACTGCCAGCTTTACCAGCAACGGGTGCGGCGATAGGTTCTATTTCTGTTATTGGTTTGGTGATGGTGATATTAGTTTTGTTTATGAAACAAAGAAATAGGAAGAAAAAGGGAGAATACAAATGAAGCGTAAAACATGGTCAACATTGGCTAATACAATTTTACTAGTGCTACCATTACTGCTTTCAGCAGTTTTAGGTGTTGCTAATGTATCAGCAGATTCAACTGACACAGTTAATGTGACATTACACAAGCGTGTGTTTGATGAAGGCCAAGTACCGGAAAACAAGACCAACACAGGTGATGTTGATAGCAGTTTTGGTGGCACACCACTAGCTGGTGTTACTTTCACAGCTTATGATGTTACAGAACATTATTTGGCACTACGTAAAGGTGGGCAAACGGCTGAAGAAGCTACTCAAGCTGTTCAAAAAGATGCTGTTGATAAAGCACCAAGTTATGCAAATCAAGTGGGTCAAGATGTCACTAAGGGTGATGATGGCACAGTGACTTTCTCAAATTTAGCTTCTAAAGATGGTGATAAAGATAAAGTTTACTTATTTGTTGAAACGAATTCACCAACGGATATTACACAAAAAGCTGATCCAATTGTATTGGCACTACCTATCTATAAGACAGGATCTGATTCGGAGATCAATACTAATATTCATGTTTATCCAAAAAACGAAAAATCAACTGCTATTACAAAAGATTTGAATGACAAAAGCAAGACTGCTTTAGAAGTTACGCTGCCTGATGGTAAAAAGGTATACAATGCTACATTTGGTCAAACATTTGGTTATCAACTACAAATTGCTGTACCTTGGAACATTGCTGATAAATCAACATTTAACGTTGTCGATACACCTAATTTAGGTATCGATGATGATGCGTCAACTGTTCAAGTTGCAGGACTAACAAAAGGCACTGATTATAAGGTTGAACCTAGTGCTGCTAATGACCAAAATGGTAAGGGCTTCAAAATTACCTTTGATACAAGTACTGCCGCTGTGAAAGCAGCTGCAGGAAAGAAATTAACTATTACTTATGATGCAACGCTAACTAATGCTGCAGTACCAGACAAGGCTTTAAACAACACGGCGACACTTAATATTGGTAATGGCACTGACGTTACTTCAACGCCAACTCAGGGACCAGAAATATATACTGGTGGCATTAATTTTGTTAAGCAAGATAAGCAAAGTGGTAAAACACTTGCTAATGCAGAATTCCAGTTGGTTAAGTTGAATGCAAATGGTGATAAGGTTGCTTATGCAACACAAGCTTCTGATGGGTCATACAATTGGGCCGCAACAGCTGATGGTGCTACAACATATATTTCAGATTCGAAGGGTGCGATATCACTAAAAGGATTGGAATATTCAACTAAGTTGTCAGATGGCCAAAGTTACGCCTTGGTTGAAACAAAAGCACCAGAAGGCTATGCACTTTTGACAGCACCTGTTAAGTTCACAGTGACAAAGGGAAGCTTTGGTGCAAGTCAGTTGATTACAATCACGAACATCAAAAAAGGTATTTTGCCATCAACAGGTGGTTCAGGTATTTATTTGTTCTTAATAATTGGCGCATTGATGATGGGGGCTGCTTATCTTTGGAACAAACGTAATAAGAAAGAACAAAACATTTAATTCATCTCTAGAAAGTGCAAATCATGATAATGGTGCGCGCTTTTTTTATCAAAGTAGTATCAGATCAAGTGTGACATTCTTCTCAGAAATACCTTAATGGCGTTTAGTTTGGCAAATTATAAAGGGAAATAAGAACATGTCAAAGATGAATCATAATAGAACGAATATTTCATTGAAGTTGTTTATTGCCATTATGTTTATGATTGGCTTTATGATATTTATGTACCCTTTTTTTGCCAATGCTGTTAATAATTATGTTGCGCAAAGAGAGGTTAATTCAGTTAATCAGATTAATCAAAAAGCAAGTGATAAGAAGTTAAAAGAACTAATCGCAGCGAATAAGAAAAAGAATGAAGAAAATCAACAATTAGGAATTTCTCCAGTCAAAAATATTCTTGGTACATCTCTAAAAAATGTGCCAAAGGAAGATCAGTCTTATTATAGGCAACATGCCTTAGGTAGTATATTTATTCCCAAAATATCACTAAGTTTACCAATTTTTGATACAACAACTGAAAGTTTATTGCAACAAGGTATCACATTGTTGCCTGGCAGTTCATATCCTGTTGGCGGTAATAACACTCATACTGTGCTTTTAGGTCACAGTGGTTTGACTAGTCAATTGTTGTTTACCAATTTACATAAGCTAAAGATAGGTGATAAGTTTTTTTTCAAAGTGTACGGCAAGCGATTAGCTTATCAAGTAGTCAGTAAGAAAGTTGTACTGCCTTCGAATTTAAATGATGTTGGTATAAAAGCAAACGAAGATTTGGCAACTTTGGTGACGTGTACGCCATACATGATTAACACTCACCGACTGTTGATCACTGGTAAAAGGGTTCCCCTCAGCAAATCAGCATTTGACCACCAAGAAAAGCAAACCTCGCAATATCAAACCAAAAATCTGTTAGTCTTATTGGTACTACTTGTGACTGTTCTTGCGATTATTTGTTATATTTTGAAACGAGAAATAATTGAACTATTAGCTGCCAAACGCTCTTATTTATTGCGATTCTATATTTATCAAAATCATCTTCCAGCGCCGAATCTATCTTTTAGACTGATTCAAAAAAATGGAAAACCACTTTTCAATCAGCAGGGCGATATGTATCGAGCAACTAGTGATAAAAACGGCCAAGTTAACTTTGGCAAATTGTCCGGAGGACAGTATCAAATTTTAATTGAAAATTCTATGACAAATGAAAAACCATTTTGCGCTTATGTGAAAAAGTTGACTTACAAACGATTTTATTTAAAAAAGACAAAGCGAAGTCATTATCAAATAATACTAGAAAGTAATCAAAAAAATGACTAAGAAGAAGAGAACAAAGCAAAATTTTATTTTAAATCTTATTTTTTTAATCGGATTTTTGGTTGCGTTGTATCCATTTTATGTTGGTGCGCTTAATCATTTTATTGATGAACAACGTATTAAGACCCTACAATCTCAAACAAATAAAAATATTTGGTCTAAAGAAGCCAGTATGCGTAAGAAAAATGCAAAATTGCGTCAAAATGGTATCGTGGCAGGTAGTGATCCTTTTTCTGGGTCCACTTATAATGAACACGTTGACCTAAAAAAGCACTTAATCGGAAAAATTAGTATTTCAAAAATCGGATTAGATATACCTCTTTTTGATACTACCAACGAAGAAACACTCAATTATGGCGCAACAGTATTGCAAGGCACTTCTTTTCCGATTGGTGGGGAAGGGACGCATAGTGTTATTTCAGCTCATCGTGGATTAGCATCGCGGGTTTTATTCACAAACCTCAATAAAGTTAAAAAAAATGATATTTTTGTTTTAACAGTATTGCATAAAAAATTAGCCTATAAGGTTTTTAAAATTCAAATTGTTAAACCTGAGGATTATCAAGGATTAAAAATTGAACCAAACAAAGATTTAGTTACGCTTTTGACATGTACACCATATATGATTAATTCTCATCGACTGTTGGTGACCGGATATCGGTTGCCATACACAGCAGATATGACAAAGAAAATTGATACCGCCAATAAGTGGCATACCCTGAAACAAGGCATAATTCTGATTAGTGTTGTTTTGTTGCTAATCGGTCAGTTCTTTTTACTCTATCGAGAAATTGTGATGATGAAATTATCAAAAAAGAAATTCGATTTTGCTTTTTACCGACTTAACAAAAATGGAGAGCCTATTGCTGATATAGGTTACCAATTATTCTCCAAAAATGGAAAGGTGACTTTGAAGAGAGATGGTGCGCCGTTAATTCGTTATTCTAATTTTGATGGTCAAGTCGTATTTGATAATTTACCGGTTAATATATATGTTATGAAGGAACTGGGCATACCTAATCAAAATAAAGTTAAGATAGGTGTTAAAAAAATAAGTGATAGGCACATGTCATTTTATCCTAAAAAACAAGATCAATTCTATTTTAATTCCAAGAATGGCAAAAATTGGATTAAAATGTGAAAGTAAAAGATATAACACTAAAATAATTTTGAACTGAGTAGTCTAGATTTGGTAATTAACTGAATTTAGTCTACTCATTTTTGGTAGCTGATTATTTTACTGGAGTTTTAAGCCTGTCGGTTTAGAATTTAGAACAGTTGATGATTAAAACATGACTGTGTGAGAACGATTATCTAGCATAATGAAATTAAGGTTTAAATATGATGACAACATAATTGAGAGTTACCAAATGTTAGTCCTATTGGTTTAATGCTATATTTTTAAAATTGTAGTGTTTTTACATTATTATCAAAAGGCAAGACTAAATATAAGTTATTAAAACTATTTTTTTATACTAATAGTGATATAATGATATCTAAAATGTTGAACGTTTATCACTAACTAGCGAGTTGTGTTTATAGATTCAAAAAAATAATGAGAATCTCAAATTTAGTATATGCCATAGGAGAGTATATGAAAAGTACAATAAAAGTAATGTTTGTTTTTGGCACGAGACCAGAAGCAATTAAAATGGCGCCAATTATTAAGGTGGTGTATCGTGCATAATCTAACGTAACAGAGGCTTGTTAATACGTGGGCGCACAAGGGCTTACACGATTCTATAAAACTCCCAAGTCAATAATTTGAAATGAAGTAACGCTTTAGTAATATTCGTTATTTTAAAAGCTTATAAGTCCTGTGTGGGCTTATTTTTTTTGCTTAAAAACAGCCTGAATATTAAGGAGTTGTTAAGAAACCGTCTTAATTGACGGTTAATTATTGGGGAACAAATCAATGGAACTTGACAACCAAAACAAGGGAGAAAGAGACAAAATGAGACATTCTTTTGGATCAATTGTAAAAGCCTATCGAGAAAGAAAACGTTTGACACAATTGGAATTAGCTGTGAAATCAAAAGGGGAGTTATCAACGTCTACGATTTCAAAAGCTGAAACCGATTCAAATTATAATCCGAAACTCACTACATTCATCAAATTTTACAAAATTATGGATGTTTCGTTTGAAGATATTGTTGCAACAGTAGAGGGGAATGCTGATGACAAATTTCCAAGATACACCTAGGAAAATGGCACGGGTTAGTAGAGACCAAGTCGAAACTAACGAACGGTTTTATAAAATTCCAAAAGCTCTTTTTGAAAATGAATTTTATGCCGAAATGAAGCTTGAAACGAAAATGGCTTATGCCATTCTACGCAATCGTTTCTTGTTGTCAATTAAGAATAATTGGATTGATAAAAATGGTGATGTCTACTTGATTTACAAAAACGGTGACCTGCAAGCAATGCTTAGTGTCGGCGAGAAAAAAGTCATTAGTTTAAAAAAAGAACTGGCATATTTTGGGCTACTTGAGGAAGAACGACAAGGGTTAAATAGACCTAATAGATTGTACCTTGGCAACATACATGTCGATTTTGAAGTTATCCACAGGGATAAAACCTTTGGGGACAAGGAACTGTCAAAACGACAGGTCCGGAACTGTCACAATAACAGGTCAAGAACCGTTAAAATAACAGGTCAAGAACTGTCAAAACGACAGTCAAGTGAGACTAAGAGTAATGAGACTAATTTGAGTGAAACTGAAACCACATCTTTTGATGAGGATGAAGTAACTAATGATAACAATTCAAAAAAATCTCAACAATCATTTATCGCCATCGGCAAAATTATTGAAAAAAATCCTAACTTAAGAAATGTAGTGCAAAGGTTAATTCCCGATTTACTTTTGAATGAGCCAAAACAGGCAGAAATTGTTGTCAATGCACTTGACCAGGGCTATAAATATTTAGCGGCTGAACTTGAAAAAGGTAATTCTGTTTTGACATTACAAAAGCAGTTACAAGGTGAAAACAGTAATGAATTATTTCTGACAAAGATTGGTTATAAACAAGTGGAATACATGCGAGACCATTTGATTGATATCAACCAGTATGGTAATTATTTCGCTAGTGGCCTTGAAAATCGTTTAAGGATTGCGGTTACAACGGCACAATCGGCGGCGGGATTTTAACTTAAAATTCAAGATGGGGAGAGACATAATGGCAAACCAATACAACATATTTATTGCAGTAGACTTCTTCAATGCAGATATACTTTTTGTTGCTAAATCATCAGGGGGACTCAGACGAAAAGTGATCAAAGCAATTGAAAATCATGAATTAGAAAGTGATGGCGCAGTGAGGTTATACCGTACCTCTTATCAATCATTTAAAGCAATTCAAGCATTGATGGAACGCTATCATTTACCATTCCATGAAGCTGCAAGACCCAAAGGGAGAGACTATGAAAGTCAGACAATTAACGCTATTGGATGAGCAAAGTTTACACGAGTTGCAACAAACCAAATATGTCGTCATTCTCGTTAAAGAATTAAAAGAGAATCTCGTTCAGCCCACCAAAAAACGAGCTTTTGTCTGCTTAAAGCCACATGAGATGAAAGTCAAAGGTGAGTTGTTTGACGATTGTCTAGGGAATCATTATATCGGCTGTACAGTCCTAAAGGGCATTCATTATTCTGACTCTGGCACCCAAATTCCCGTGTTCAAATTACCAAATAATATTCAAGACTATTTAACCAAACAACTGACACCAATTATTAGTTTACTAGATCAAAAGAGGAGAAATTACTATGCAAATTAATCACCACGTAGGACGCTTAGTCCGTGAAATCAACTTCACTGTAAGAGGTGAAAATGAAACCAAGATTGCCTATTTCAAATTAGCAATCAACGATTTAAAAGATTGCAAAGCCACTTACATTAATTATATCGCCTTTAACAAAGCGGCTGAATTAATTTGTGATTATGTCACTGAAGTTGGTCAAGTAGTTGAGGTTGAATTTGTGATGCGTAATCACAATTACACCGATAAAAATACTGGTCAAAAAATATATGACATGCAAAATCAAGTCACACAATTCCGCATCTACAAATCTAATCCTTCATCAAAAAAACCTGTTGATCAAACTCAAGTTGCTGACACTCAGAGGACTGAAATGACCGATACGGATTTACCACCATACCCTGCCTTTAGTAGTAACGCATTTGAATATGTAGAGGGGTAAGACAATGACTGCAATAATCACAATAGCTGATAAATTCCGAAATATGTTTCAAAGATTTAGTCGCTTTGGTACTTGGTTTTTGGAACATCAACGTCGCAATTTAATTGCCATATTTAGCTTATTTATTCTGATAGCTTTTGGGACAGCTGTGATGGTTAACATTACACCTCGACCTTCAAATTTGCCAAGTACGTAATTAAATACACCTGTTTCATTTGGCACTTTGAACAAAACCGCCAGTCTCACAAAAAGTGTTTTTAATAAAAATAACGGTGTGTTGGAACTGCATTATACGATTTCTGACGGTGCTGTTTCTGATCAAGATTTGGTTGATATTAGCAAAATTTAATTTACTGCTATGACTGATCACGGTGGCAATCAGGTCACAGGTCGTGTCGTGCCAACTTCAAATAATACGCTCGTCGTTCAATTTAAAAACTTGAGTCATAACTTCAATGCTGTAACACTAACAGTTCATGATAAAAGCATCAACACGGCGACAATTGAAGCGCCAAGTAGCGTTAGTGCCGGAAGTTCAAGTACGAAGAAAACGGTGTCAAATAGTAATACAGCAAGCGGTAAATTCATCATTAATCGTGACAAAGTTTCTAAGTCAAATACACTAACGTTTGCTACTCAAAAGGAACTCGAAGTTAGCGGAAGTGATGCTAAAATTTCGGCACAACAAAAATTAATCTCAAAGAATACGAATGCGATTGGTGAATACCAAAAAGCAATTGATCAACAACAGTCTTCCATCAAAAAGTACCAAAAAATACTCGGCCAATCTGATGACTCAGATACACAAACTAGCATTGATAATGCGCGTGATGCTATCAAACAGATACGAACACAAATCAGTGATGCACAAAAAAATATTCAAAGTGCTAAGACAAATATTAGTCAATATCAAAAGACTAAAAAGCAGGTTCAAGATGGCAAATCATTGTTGCCAAAACCAACCGATTTGTAATTCTAAATAGTTCAAAGATTCCCCTATTGGGCTATTTTTTTCAATCAAATATAGGTTTAAAAAGGGTTAAACGTAGGTTAAAAAATGGTTTAACCAAACGCTCACACTCCCAGCACTTGAAATGCCCGCACGGCGGGGCTTAGGCACATGGTGCCGGCATTTCCCCTTAACCTGTTCTCAATTATCAAAATATATTTAGGAGTTTTTATGCAGACAGTTAGAAAAGAAGTTCGTGGTCTTAATAAACAAGACTTGAATATCATTGACGAACGTGCGAAAGCAGAAGGAACATCTACAAATGAATTATTGCGTATTGTTATTAGAGACTATGCAAAGCGAATTAGAGAAGATGATGCTAGTAATGTATTACACAGCTACCTGGACGATTTGATCATGGCTAACAATAATGTTGTGCACGAATTAAATGACAATACAATTGCGATTGGCGAAATGTTTAAAACAATTCTTGCGCGACTTGAAATGTATTTTCCAGACTTAAATGATGAGGTAGAACGGATTCAAAAAAGCGCTCGCCCTCAGGAAAAAAATTTGCCGAAGTCGATTGACTTTAATGAGTTTGAATAAGCAGAAGGAGTTCAAATGAAAAATTATAAACGTGGTCGATTTGCGAGAAGAACCTTATTAGGTATTGTCATATTGATAGGTGTTGTCTATTTAAACCGTGTCTCGATTTTGCAAAAAATTGTAGCAATAGGTTCCCAATCACAACTGATTAATATTGATAAACAAAGTAGCTCTCCAACACAAAATGATGAGCTAGTGAACTTGAAATACACTGGTCAAACAGTTGTTGAAGTCAATCATAACCAACCAACATTTACACAAGATGATTTACAAATTAAACAGGGTGGCTGGCAAAAACTTTCATCATTAGATCGGTTAGGCAGACCACAAGTTGCTAATGCGTTGCTTAACCTAAAATTGATGCCGCCCTCTCAAAAGTATAAAGCGCGTGAACGATTAGCAATTAAAACGCCAGGCTACCATGCCATCAAAACGGGAACGAATACTACAGACTGGTTATACAACCGTAGTCATCTGATTGGGCATCAATTTACTGGCCTAAACAATGAAGCCAAAAATTTGATCACAGGTACACGACAATTAAATGCAGATAGTCGAGTGAATGCAAAAAGTATGGTGACTTATGAAACAGAAATTGCTGATTATTTGCATCAATCAAAAAATAATTACGTTCGTTATCAAGTCGCACCAATTTACAAAAATGTTGAGTTAGTACCCCATGGTGTTCACATGATGGCACAGTCAAATGATGGTACTTTGAAATTTAATATCTATGTTTTCAATGTTCAAGATGGCTGGACAATAAACTACTTAAACGGTAATGCTGAAAGGAGCGAATAAGTGAAAGATGCAATAGAATTCAAAACAAATCAAATGATGGCACTCATCAAAAGAAAAAATATTTTGAATAAAAAATATCAGACAACTTTACCTGATGATATACCGGTAGAAGTTAAATCAGAACTAGAATTAATTGACAATTTGTTAAATGAATTTGATATTAATCAGAATCTCTTTGATGAAAGACCAACAATGATTGGAATTAAAAATTCACGAGATGAAGAGTGGTATTTTCAACAAATGAAGCACTGGGTTGAAAGACACCCGAAATCTCTGAATGCAAAATTTAGTCGGAGTAGTGTTTATAAATTTGCTTTGCATTTCTTCGTAGAGAATATTGCCCTTAATGCTAACAATGCTCGCCTCAATTACTCGGAACTGGCCCAGAAGGTAAATGATACCGGTTCCCAAAAAAATGATTCAAAATTGACTGCGCAATTGGCAAATGTCGAGAATTTATTAGGCTTTCTTCTAACCATGCAGCAGCGCCAACTTGAGTATATTCCAGAAGGCATTAATTCAGAAAATGGTTTTGTCAAATATGCCATCAACTCAATTAATCCAACCGAGTTCCAGCAATTTGGCACACCAACAGAGCTCAACCCAAACAATGAGCTAGCGCAATACTATGAAGAATATAAAAAAATTCGGAGTCGCGATAAGCAGCTGATTAAAAAATATCATCAAACAGGAGGACAACTCGATGACGACTAAAAAAACCAATCAAAGAAAAGCACAATTGACAAAGTATTTAGAACAACTTGACGAGTTCAATTGGCATTATCCAACTCAAGTTAGTGAGATGGCCGACAGTCAACATGAACGCGATAATCGAACTTACTATTTGGCTCAAATCAGTTTAATTCTGTTTAATAACTATCAACAACCCTACATGCAAATTGCTCAAATGCTGAACATGTCTTCCAGAACAGCACGCCGTTTGACAATTAATTATGAACAAGATTTTGATAGTTTAGAAGAAATTATGGAGGAATTGCAAAATGGCGAAGACTGGTGAAATTGCTGCATTTGCCCTGGGTGAAAAAAAGACGGCAATGGCCAATTTACCAGCACAATTTGTCACGCCTAGTACAGCAGATATGAAGGGACAAAAATACTCAGATTTAGTTGACTATGCTAATAATTCGGAAAAGACAAGCGATCTTAATAATGAGTCCATGAACGATTTAATTGACTTAAAGGAACAATTTAGCATGCCTGGCTATGCTAACCGCAATTCTGCGGTAACAGAAACGCAGCCAATATTTGGTCGCGATAAAACTAAATTATGATAATCACGATATTTCTGTATTGAGAAAAGACTTGGATGAGGCTCAAAAAAATGGCAATAATATCCATGAACTCACTTTTTCAATCAGAGGCGATTGGTTAGTTAAAAACAATCTCTATGATCCCGAAACTCGTATGATAGACCAAAATAAATTGAAGCATGCAGAACAAGAGGTTGCTAAGACGCTAATTAACAAAGGATTTAATTTACCTTTGGGAGAAGATGAAAATGACGTTGTTTAGTTTGGTGTGATTCATCAGGATAGTGACCACCTAAACATGCATCTGTGGTTTGCTAAAAAAGCCAAGAAACGCGGTCTGAAATGGTCAAACAAGAAGGTAAGTACAAAGGGCAGCCAATCGGCGTTATACCTCTGGAAGTGATTGAACAAGCCAAGCGCCAGTTTAGAAAACAATTAATATCATCGCAGGAACTAAAACGGCATCAGGAAATATTAAAAGGTGTTGGTGGGTTTAAACAAGAAATTGTTGAGACAGCGCCAGAAAACATCTTAAATGACCGTCACGCCAAAGCCATTAAGCAAATTTATGATGCTTTACCCAAGACATGAAGGGCCGGTGGCAAGTTGGTAATGCTCATTTAACAGCTGGAAAAGGCAAGATGGCAAAAGCAAATCAATTAACCGATCAACTATTAGATGATTTATTTGCAAAAGAGCTTAAACCTGAATATGATGACTTTAAGTCGTTGGCACAAGAATACGATGCCATTAATATTGAAGACCAGGGTGTGATGCATAAGGGGCAACGTAAATGGTCTGAGAATAAGGAAGATGAATTAAGAAAACGTTTAGCGAATCAATTCTACAAACATTTAGCACAAATTGAAGACACCTCAATAATTGATATTGACCAACAAATGTCTGAACTACTAAGCCATGTTAAAAAGCGTAGCAAGGGTGGTAACACAGACAAAAATAAAATTGCATCTGGCCCTCAGGAAAAAAATTGGCCCTCAAACATTTGGACAACACTGTAAATCCAAATTCAAAGGACGTCAATAATCAGATGCCCGTCCGTGGTGGTTCGTTTAATAAAATTAGTTGTTTGTGGCGACAGAACATTCGTACTGAAAAAAATGTAGAACGTCAATTTTTAAGAAATCAAAAGAAGGTTGAACAAGAAAGAGCTCAAGACGAATATGAGACACAAATATCGAGGGAAATGTAAAAAAAATAGTGAAATCATCGAAAATAATCAATTTAACGGGAAAACGATTATATTAATGTTAAAACGTTGGATGCAGTTTCATCAATAGAATGAAACTATTTGTATTTAAAAGTTAGTGAATATGACAATTAAGATTAAGATATACCTACTGAATTCTAAGAGAAATGGGGTGAATAATCCAATACACAACGACTAAACCTAATACACGAACAAAATAATTAAAATTGGGATTATTCTATAATATTAATTTTTGTAAATTGAATTAAAGTTGGTTAGAAAAGTCCTATTGACAATTTGAAATGTGTAATGTATTATAATTGACTATTAAGAAGAATCACCCATGCTGGGCTCACCCGAAAGCAAGCATGAAGATACTTAGATTGGGAAGCCAACGTTTCGTCTTGAATTCTTTCTTTTCTATTTTTAATTAATTTAGTACTATTAGGTTACATAATAATCAGGATTGGAAATTGGTATAAATGTATAGTATTTTAATTTATGTTATGATAGTCGTTAATATTTTGATTATTTTATTTATTCTATCACAACCATCAAAGCAACAAGATTCCTTGTCATTACTGAATGGAGATAACAGCAGTAATTTGTTTGCGAATCACAAATTTAGAGGAACTAATTTTATTTTACAATTGATAACAGCATTTCTTGGTTTAGGTTGGCTAGTGCTAGGTCTTGTTATCATGTGCCTAGGCTAAAGTTTAACCTGAAATCAGGTTAGCTAAAAACACCTTTACTGATTTAATAATCAGTAAAGGTTTTTTTTTCAGCTATCGTTTGGTATTTTTAATTTGATAAGTTTAAACCTTCGTTTCAAAGTAGCTATACTAATACCGGTTTGCTGAGTGATTTGATTATACGTTTTCCCAGAATTGTACAAAAAAAGGGCGTCTAAGATGTCGGTGTCTGAATATTTGAAGGGCCTACCTTCGTGAAAATTTTTATTGTGAACACGGGCATATGCCTTACCTTCTTGCGTGCGTGTCACAATCAGGTCACGTTCAAATTGTGCGAAAGCCGAAAAAATAGTAAATATTAATTTTCCGGTGGGACTTTCATCAATTCGGCCTAGGTTTAAGATATTAATCGCAATATTGCGATCGAGTGGTAAAATAAGAATTATGTATAGGGCTCATATCTTTCAAGATGTAACCCAAAGTGTTCAAACGGTTTACTACATAATCGTTTGAAATAATATTTTTTATGTTACTTGCTGGGCAAGAGTTATTGGAGAAATGCTGAATTATGAATGTTTATAGTGTTAACAAAGGAATTGGGTATGCTTCGAGCGGGGTTGAATACGCCCAAATGTATCGAAAAGAATTATTTGAGTATCTTGATTTCAATAATCAGTACATTTTTTTAAATTACCTATCTACCAATATTACAGTCTATACCAATTTAATGGGTTATCATCGACAACAAATTATTTGGATTTACAATTTTTTAAGTCATCGCTCGGCGGAAAACTCTACTTTCACGGTTTATCAATTTTTGGCAGGACTTGGAGATGAATTAAGAACACAATACGAATTGTCAAATCAGACCAGCCAAAGTATTGATGTCAAAGTAGATCAAATGCATCGATACAAAATTTGGCTTTTGGAAACAGGCATGATTAATCGTGTGGATTATTTTGTCAATAACACTTTGGTTAGTGTTAGTCACTATGATAAAACATTGAATAACGTGGAAGAATACCATGAAGGTAAGTTAGTGAAACGATCTTTTTATGACTTAAAAGGCAATCAATGTTATGAGCAATTTTATAAGAGCAATGAAATTTCAGTGACATTTATTGATAATCAAGTTTTATACGGTCAGATGGCGTTCTATCAATATTTTTTTCAGCAGCTTAGCCTGCGACAAGATGATGTTGTGATTATCGATCGCCCGCTTGATGTAATAGAGGGAATTTTGCCAGTTTTGGCGCATAAGGTTCGTCTGTTCTCTGTGGTGCATGCAGAGCATTATAACAAAAATTTGACCAAGGGAAAACATATTCTTTGGAATAACAATTATGAATACATTTTTGAAAATGCTAATTATTTTGAAGCGATTATTGTAGCTACTGATCGTCAAAATCAAATTTTAACTAAACAGTTAAACAAGAAAACAAAAATTATAACAATTCCTGTTGGCTATATTAATTCAGTTAGCCGAAAAAAGACCTATCAACCCTATAGTATGATCACAGCAAGTCGTTTAGCGATTGAAAAACATATTGATGTTTTAATCAGAGCAGTGGTTATTGCAAAAGAAAAATTACCTAGTTTGACCCTAGATATTTATGGTGAGGGTGGTGAACGTTCCAAGTTAGAAGAAGTAATTGAAAAATGGCAAGCAGAAGAATATGTCAAGTTACGTGGACATCAAGATTTAAGCAAAGTATATACCAATTATAGTGTCTATGTTTCTGCTTCAACATCAGAAGGATTTGGACTATCGTTGCTTGAAGCTCTAGGTGCAGGCTTGCCACAAATTGGTGTCAATGTGGATTATGGTAATCGAGAGTTTATTGAAAACGGCCAAAATGGGATTCTGTTTGAGGGAGTTGATCTCCAGAGCATGCCAGAAGTTATGGCACAAACGATTGTTTCTTTTTATGAACAAAATTTAGACGAGACAGGTCGGCAAGTTTCAAAAACAAAAGCAAAAGCGTATTTGAAGAAAAACGTTGCTGACAAGTGGTCACAATTATTGGAAACGGGGACAATGGCATAATGCAAGTAAATATTTTTGACCGATATAACAAACCGACTAAAAAGTTAATCCACTCTTTGACTACTGCTGGTAACGAGAGAAAAAACCTGTTTGTCCACTATGATGGTGAACTTCCCAAGGAATCTTTGAATCCGTTTACTTATTTTACGGGCGTAGATGATGATTTAGAAGATCATAATGGTCTGTTTTTTAACCAAATTAAGGTGCCAGAATTTTATGCTATTCGTCATATTGATGGAGGCAGTGCCAACATTGAGTATTTCAAAAATGTGGTTGGTAAAATTCATTATCGAGCAGAGGGCTATCGATTAGTTGATACGGTGGATTGGTACTCAGCGGAAAACCATCAATCAGTTGTCAAAAAAGACCGCTACAACCTTGCTGGTCAGCATTATGCAACGACTTATTTCAGCTCTAAAGGGCCGTATCAAACCGACTATTACAATGTAACAGGAAAACTCATTATTCGCGAGGATCTGGTTCATCGAAGCCTTAGGTTGTACAACCAAAAAACAGTTTATCATTTTGACAATCTGACCCAATTTTTTGTTTATTTTTTGAAGATGGCAAAGATTAAAGTTTCAGACATTTACATCAATTCACTATCATTTCCATTATTTATCAGTCGCAAGTTAGAAATTGGTCAAGCGACCACATTATTTTGGCAAGAAGCTTTGGGCCAAGAGATTCCAGGGAACATGATGCATGAACTAGAAGATCCTAAAACACTAAAACAAATTATTTTCATGTCTGAATCTCAACTTGATCAAGTTGAGCAGCAGTATCCAAAAACGTCAGTCGCGCTCAATTATTTGTCACCAATTGGCGAATTCACCAGAGCAAATCGTTTCCGCATGAGAGGGTTTATTTTAACAAATAGTGACAATATCCATGGCTTACGAGATGTCTTGATGACATTGCCAGAGTTAAAAATCACCGTTGCAGCTTATACCAATATGAGTACCAAGCTATTACATATGGCAGAAGAATTTAACAATTTAACATTGGTACCATCAATTAATGAGGAAACTTTGAATCAGGAATTAGAACAGTCAGATATCTATTTAGATATTAATTATGGGGTCAAAGTTGATCATATTTTAGATCGTGCCTATCAGCAACATATGATTATCTTTTCGTACAAAGAAGTTACTCAAAAAGATACAAACACTCTCATTTTTGATGACACACGAGATCTTTGCAACAACTTGTCTTATATATTGACTGATCGAACGAATTGGCAGAGACTTCTTACAAAAATGGTTGAAAAAGATGGTCATTTGTCAACTATCTTAGATTATCAAAGTGTTTTGGATCTTTAGTAGATATTTATTTTGTAGAAGAATCTTAAAGGAGAAAATGATTAGAAATGAAAAATAATTTTCTAAAAAGAAAAATTGCTGCCGGTTTTGAAGAAGAAAGACAACTACTTAAACATGAGACTGAAAAACGTCCCTCATTACCCTTATTATCCTATGTTAGACCAATATTTTTTGCTGTAATATTAACCGTGGCATTCATTGCACTAGGAATCAATGTGTTTGGGGCAGTTAAATATTTCATTACACATTAAAAGTTAGGACAACAACGAACTATGTTGAGAATGCGAAAGTACCAAAGAATTATCAAAAAAATATATCGTGTGTTACCAAAGTACGCAGAAATGACAGATGAACGGCTTAAGGAACAGACGTCTGTGCTCCGTGAAGAACTTTTACAGGGGAAGACATTAATTGATATTTTACCTAACGCTTTTGCAATTGTGATTGAAGCTGACAAACGTGTTTTAGGGTTGATGCCTTACGATGTGCAAGTGTTGGGTGGACTAGCCCTTTTCTTTGGTAACATTGCGGAAATTAAAACTGGTGAAGGAAAGACCCTTGTAGCAACTATGCCGCTATATGCACGAGCTTTGTTAGGAGAAAAGGGTAACTACCTGATTACGGCCAATGAGTATTTGGCTGAGCGAGATGGGCAAGCCATGGGTCGGGTTTTTGAATGGCTAAATCTGAGTGTCGGTGTAGGGGTTGGAACGGAAGATCAGGATTTTGAGACTAAAAAACGCCTGTATAATTCGGATATTATTTATACAACACATTCAAAGCTAGGGTTTGACTATTTATTTGATAATTTAGGTTCAGAATTAGCGGAACAAGTTGTGTCCAAGTTTAATTTTGCAATTATTGATGAGATTGATGCAGTTTTGTTGGATGGTGCGCAGACAGCGCTTGTTATTTCTGGGAGCCCAAAAGTTCAGTCAAACTACTATCAAATAAGTGATTGGTTTGTGAAAAGTTTGACAGAAGAGGACTATGAATATAGCGATGACAAACGAAGAGTGTGGTTGACAAAAGCCGGATTGACAAAATTAGAACAATATTTTGATATTAAAGATATTTATAGTGAACAATATGTTGATTTGTATCGCCATATTGTTTTGGCGCTACAGGCAAATTATTTGAAGCAGAATGGTAAAGACTATGTTGTTGAGAGCGGTAAAGTATTGTTATTAGATGTAGTCAACGGTCGGATAATGCCGGGTGTCAAAATGCAAGGTGGTATTCATCAAGCGATTGAAACCAAAGAGAGTGTAGAAGTTACTAGTGAAACTAAGACGCTAGGTACAATCAGTTATCAAAGTTTATTCAAAAAGTTTACGCGTTTATCTGGGATGACAGGGACTGCTAAAACAGATGAGAAAGAGTTCATGGAGACTTATCATTTGAAGGTAATCGAAATTCCCACTAATATTCCGACACAACGTGAAGATAAAAAAGACAAAATTTACGTTAGTAGTCAGACAAAAATAGAAGAATCTCTTGAAGCAGTGAGAGAAGGTATTAGGGAGCAACGACCAGTATTGATTGAAACAGGTTCGGTCTCTATGTCAAATTTGTATTCTCTGGTTTTATTGCAAAATAAAATTCCACATAATTTATTGAATGCAAAGACTGTAGCGCGTGAACAACAAATTATTAGTGATGCTGGACGTGAAAATTCAGTAACTTTAGCGACTTCGATGGCAGGTCGAGGCACTGACATAAAGTTAACATCGGAAGCAAAGCAACATGGTGGACTAAAAGTGATCGGCACAGAGCGGATGACTAGCAAACGAATAGATAATCAATTAAGAGGCAGGGCTGGTAGGCAAGGTGAACCAGGGGAAAGTGTTTTTTTTGTTTCGTTGGAAGATAAGATGATTGTAGAGAATTCACCACATTGGGTTCGTCAAACCAGACAAAGGTTAGCAAAGAGAGTCACTGAAGGGAAGCGACCAGCAACAGACCAAGTTAATATCAGGCGATTAAAACGGGTAATGGACAAGGCGCAGAAAAAATTTGGTAATGCAGAAGTTCAATCGCGAAAAAACACACTGGCTTATGACACAATTTTAAGTGGACAACGAACACGAATTTATGCAGCACGAAATAAAGTAATGTCAGAGGATGAAACTTATCTTGAGAAAATAATGTCTCAATGTGTCAATAGAGTTGTTACAAATTTTGTGGGTGAGACAACAAATTTGACAGTTGAATCAGTTGCAGACTTTGTTTTCAACAATATGAAGAGTGACTATCCTTTGGAGGATATTGAGCGACGCATTGGCCGAGATAGTAAAAAGAAACAAATTTACGAGTTTCTCATACAGCTATCAAGTTATTTACTTGTGCAATCCCTTAGACGTTTTAACGATGGTGCGCAGGCAAGGTATTTTAAAAAAGTCGTTATTTTGAGAGCAATTGATGGATCGTGGATTGATCAATTGGAATATCTACAGCAACTCAAAAACATAGTCAATGGACGTGGCATGGCACAGCACAAACCGGTGAATGAATTTGGACGGGAAGCCCGACGACATTTCTTTAAAATGGAAGATCAAATATTTTTAGATATTTATCGTAGCCTTTTATTATCTGAGTTAAAAGCAAAGCCGGATGGTTCAATTGATATCGAATTTCCGTAACATAAAGGTGAAATATGAATAAAATACAAAAATATAATGAGTTAATTAAAAAGGGTGCCTTTACTGTGATGGTACTGTTTTTTTTCTATGTTGGACAAGCTGTACCAGTACCCGGCTATTCGGCCAGTTTCCGTGCTATTGGAAATGAAATGTCGCTTGAAAAAATGTTATCTTTGACTACTGGTGGCCTGTTTTCAAGTCCAACTTTGCTGTCCTTGGGTATGGGACCATACATGACGGTATCAATCTTGCTGTCTGTCAGTTTATTTGCCAATAGAGAGTTAGCCGCCCAGATATCACAAGCACAGCGTGGACGTTTAGAAATATTCGGTATATTTTTCATGGCTATTTTGCAAGGAACTCCCTTGGCATTTAATTTAAGAAATGCAGCTATTTCTAAAATTAAATTTTTATCACCATTGAGTATTTTCTTATTTACAGTATTGTGTTTTGTAGTAGGCGCATTATTAATTTCTTGGTTAGCTAGTTTGAACGCTAATTATGGCGTTGGTGGACCATTCATTCTTATTTTACCAGGTATTATGAAAGGAATAATTGGCAGTTTGTCAGCAAACTATGCAAGTGTTTTAGCACATTTTGATCGACTCATTATTTTAATCGTACTTACGGTAATATTTGTTTGGGTAGCAGTAGCAGTCTACACAGCAGAATATCGTTTCGAAATTCAACGAATCGGAATCGATCGGCGTTCGAAGGATGCCTATATCGCTTTCAGAATTTTGATCGCTGGATCTATGCCACTGATGTTTGCGACAACGATAATGTATTTTCCAGCTTACATTATGCAATTACTCCACATCAGAAGTGAGACAGTTTTGAGTTTGTTTGAAGTCACACAACTCAGTGGCATTCTAGTTTATGGCATAATTTTGTATTTATTAGGGGTTTTATTTTCTTTTGTTAATATTATGCCTGATCAGATTGCAAAGGATTTAAAAGAATCTGGAGATTATATTGTCGGCGTTATACCAGGCAGAGAAACGCAGCAATACATTATCAGAAGAATTTGGGGCGTATCACTGATTGGTAGTTTATTTTTGCCGATGATTGTGACGATACCGCTACTAATAGGGTTAATAACAGAACATCAATCTATTTCAAACATGTCGAATTATTTTGCAATGTTTTTTGTTTTAGTGGTTATTTATGACACGGTTCAGCAAGACGTACGTTTCCTTCTTTACAAAAATGATTATGAATTATTCGATACAAATCGGAGGAAGTACAAATGATATTTTTTTTAACTGATTGGCAATCAGATATGGCACATTTTGAAGAAAATGCCATGTTTAATGTTAGTAAAATTTTAAATAAAAATGGGCTCGAAACTCAAATTGTTAATACGCAGCTAGCACCGTTCCTAAATTATTTTGGCAACCAGTTTGGTTATTATAATCCATCTATGATAACGAATTTATTAGATTGTGTTTTACAAGTGAGTGGAGTAGCTTATACACCAGTCAATCTCAGTGATTTAGCTCTTCCTGCAGACATAGAGAAAACTTACACCAAAACGAATGTATTGTTATCAAAAAATGGTGTCATGAAAGGAGAAGTATATTTTAATGACTTTGGCTATGTATCCGAAGTTCGCTACTTCTCAAAGTTAGGAGAAGAAATTCATTATTACTCAGAAAGAGGTTACGTCTGGTGTAAGCATTTGCTAGATAAATCAGCCAAAACAGTTAAACGACAAATTTTTGATGAGTTGGGCCAATTAGTTTTCACAGAGTATTCAAATTGTGTGATTATTGCTGGGACGTATCTTAAATTTTTTAAGCAAGAAATATATGTAACTTACAAAGCTTTGTGTATTGAACTATTAAATAAAGTATTTGAAAAATTTGACCCAATAAGCGATCGAATTATTGCGGATGGCTCGAGTGCTTTGACATCATCATTACTCTCGGGCTTTCCCCATTATGGTTCTGTGGTGTGGTTATTTTCAAATGATGTACAACAAGATGTGGCTCAAATTTCTGAAAATCAAGTTTTATTTACCAAATCTAAAAAGCTAATTACTGACAATGCTCAATTATCAAAAAGACTTGAAAGAAATGTAGATTTTAAACATTTGTTGGATAGTGTTTCTTACATGCCATTTTATCCTACTACCTTGTCGCTTGGGGAAAGTAACTCATTTGCAAATCAGTATGTTTATTGGGAAATCGAGAAGCTAGATGAAAAGACGCAATTTATTTTTCTATCATTTCTGAAGCTTAAATTGGCGTTGAAAGATTTATGTTTAATTGTTGATAGTAAAGTTAAAACAGATGAATTGGTCATGGTACAAATAGTTGAAGATTTTGTGAGTCAAAATTTTGCAATTAATCTTTCATCTACTGAGTATAAATTAGTCAAACAGTACTATGAAGCACTTGAAAAAGAAGAGATGACACCAATTTTGCGGGAACTCTTTCAGAAAGCAAAGAAAGACAATCCCGCATTTGATAAAAACATAAAAGGATATCAATTTATTTGTGACTTTGAATTTAGGTGTGATTCTAGTAAATCCGAATTGAAGCGAGATTTACAAAAGGTGCGTGTCTTTGTGGACCAACGAGAGAACCATCATTTTTTTAATCACTCTTTAGCTGTCAGTGCTGGAATTCCCATCTTGTCAAAACGACTTTCCCCATATTTGATTGATAAAAAGAATGGGTTATTATTGCGTGACAATCAACAAATGTTTGAAGGCATCGAACGGTATCTAAAGAGTACTGATAAGTGGAATCAAAATCTGGTTGAAAGCATCGAAGTTATTGAAAATTGCGGTGCTGATGAGTTGATGATGAAATGGCAGGTAGAATTAAAATGAGCGAAAAATCAGAGTATCTTTTTCATATTGGTGGAGAAAAACTCCCAAACATAACTGAATTAACGAAGGTCTATGACTATTTCCATTTTGAAATTAATGAATATTTACAAAAAGATTTGACCGCAATTCAACCTTTGGCTAGAGATCAAGTAAATAACTCGAGTAGTCTGTTTTTGTTGAGCAATGAGGCCATGTCACATCTAGATCAATTAGCATTAGAGCAATTACCTAGTCATCAAATTTTTTATGAAGAGCTAGATGGCGCTAGTGAATCAGAAGTTAAACTGTTAATGCTTAAAGGTGCTCAAAAAGTTAGTTTGGTAGATGGGGGTGAAGAATTTAGCAACTTCATCAAGCATAATTATGTTAAACCTTGGGGAACAAGTGTTGATAATAGCATGGTGGATATTAATTTGAACTTCAATGGTGCTGTTACTAAAAAAGGCTCATCAATGTATGTAATTGAGGGACGATTCGGGGAAGCCTATCAACAGGTTATGTTGTGGAAAAATAAGTGGAATGCTTCAGGAAAAGTTAATTTTTATGTAGAAATGAGTCATTTTGATGAAGTGGAATTTTTCTGGCGTGTTTATTACAAGAATGATCCTGGGAGCAACACTCTTAATTTTAAGGACTTTTATACAGATCAACTTAGCGCTGGGCAAATTCAATTTGAACTTGGACAATCTGAGTTTCCTGTAAATTTTGGGCTTTTTTTAAAGGGTCAAGGTCGAGTTTGCGTTGGTGATATTCATATTCGATATGGCTTAACTGGTGACAACTTTTTAGCAATGGGCGGACGACGTTTAGTTCAATCAAACGGAATGCACGAAGAACTAGGTTACTATTTCAATGCGGGAGATTTAAAGCGGCCTTTGAATGTGTACTTTTCTGGATTTCGACCATCGGAGGGATATGAAGGACGTTGGATGATGGGCAGCCTGGGGTCACCCTTTATCTTGGTGTATGACCCGCGATTAATTGGGGGATCATTTTATCGTGGTGAAGAATTGGAAGACCACTTGATTGACGTGATACTGAAGAAGCTTTATCAGTTAGGGTTTTCGAAACAAGACCTAGTTTTATCAGGACTTTCAATGGGGACATATGCTTCCTTCTATTATGGTGCGAAGTTAGAACCACATGCAATAGTAGTTGGAAAGCCGTTAGCAAATATAGGAGGATTAGCAGTTAATTCAAGAATTTTTTCTCCCTACGATTGGGACTTGGCGATGGATACGATTATCCATCTTAAAAATCAACTGACAGCAAGAGCGGCCAGCGAATTGGATGAGGAATTCTGGCAAGTGTTTGAAAAGGCTGACTTTTCGAAAACAACTTTTATTATCGCACATATGTTGCAGGATACAGATCGACCGTTCAAACGAATTTTTAACTATTTAAAAAAGGATTATCCGACAGCAAAGGTTTTACATAAAGGATTGGCTGGCCGCCATAATGATGATACGGCAGGCGTTACAAGTTGGTTTTACAAACAGTATCAGCAATTATTAATTGCTGATTTTGATCGACGAATTGAAGTAGATGATGACGATGAGGCGGTAGATTTAAGTGGAGAAGATGATGAGTGATTTATATATTATGCGTTGGCCGAGTAATCTCTCGGCAGTTTATGTTAATGGTGCCACAATACGCTATTTTAAAAATCGCTATGTTTACTACGCTAATGAAGTGATGTCACCGGGACAAATTATTTGTTCTTGGTATTCTGCAACAGACTATTTAGACAGTGGTATTGCGCCGTCGTTGCCATTGTTACAAGCGAACAAAAGTTATGAGTTGGATTTTAGACTGAAGTCAGATCATGCGTTGCCGACACAAATACAGATTAAGTTTTATGATCACCAACATCAAATTATTCAAAGCTTAAGTGATACGGAAAATCATTTAAATTTCGTTGTACCTGATAATACAGTTGCGTACGAAATTAATTTAATCAATCTCAAGCATAGCTGGATAATGTTCGATTATTTAGCTATTCGGGAAGCAGTGAATAATGAGCCTATTGTGATTGAAAAACGATTTAAGCAACATTATGACTGGATACATGCAACAGAGGCAACTAAGATTAAACTACAAATCGCCAGGCTGATTATTAGTACGGGACCAAAGAGTCTGATACCAATTACGATTAATCATGAGGAAAGTGTTGCACAAATTTTTGTTTTCACGGATGGTAATGAACTGGACAAGTTGATAGCAGATTTACGTTATACCTTTCAACACAAACACTATGATCAAATAATCCTGTCACCTGGTGTGGGCTATTATGCGATTGCGGGCGAGATCACAAAACAAATTGAAGATGAATTAAATCTTAAAAGAGAGATTGGAGGTTAATAGAACATGACAAATTGGATTACTGAGGTAGAAGACAATAATTATGTTTCTCGACGAGCATCAGGTATTATTGCCAATCAGATGGCAGCAGAGTCGATTGAATCCGTGGGTTTTCGAAAATTACATTATCCACGAATGTACGCAGCAAAGTTGCTTGAAGTCGGAAAAGAAGCACGCTGGGAATACTTAGAAGCGTTACTCAGTTGTGTTTTACCAGGAGATACGGTTATTGTGCAGTATCCTTTGTGGACGAATAGCACAGATTTTGAATTAGAATTTATTAATTACTTGAAGTTAGTGAGACATGCCAAAATTGTTGCAATGGTTTGGGACATTATCTCTTGGGTGCAAGATAATCGGGATCGTGATTATACCGGTGATGCTTCCTTGTGGATGTTAAATAAGTATGATTTGGTCATTGCAGCCAATTCAAAAATGGCACGACGTCTACATGATGAAGGTGGTGTAACAACGCCAATGATACCAATGAGACTGTCTGATTTTGTTTACAGCGGTCCGATAACCCCAAAAATATTTAAAAAGGAATTCTACTACGTCGCCACGGGAATTGATCCAGCTTTGATTAAAGAATACCCAACCGATATGCCAATTAATTTTATTGGGCCAAATAGCAGTGTTGGAGAAGTGCCAGATTACATTCGCTTATTGGGGCCGATGGATAGTGTTGACATTCCACGGAAATTGGATGGAGGTTTTGGGCTATTATATTATGCCCAAAATGGCGGATATAAGGGTATGCATAGGTATGGTGAATATAATAACCCACTTAAATTGTCTCTGTACTTAGCCTCAGGTTTACCCGTTATCACATTGTCTAATACGGCGCATGCCGAATGGATTAAGTCACGTGGCGTAGGGCTTGTCATTGAAGACTTAGCAAATATTGAAGCGGCCGTTGATGCAGTGAGCGAAGAAGACTACTACAAGATGCTTGAAAATATTAAGCCATGGCAACGTGCTGTTTCGACCGGATTTTTTGCCAAAGGGGCCGCAGTAGAAGCTGTACGGTATGTCAACCTGGGGTTTAAAGATCATTTAGTTAAGCAGGAGGGAAAGAAATGACTAATTGGATTACACGACTCAATGCCTCTGAATATAACCAGAAGTATGATGCGATACAGATTGTGAATCAAAACGTTACACAATCGGCTAAAGAATTAGGCTTTCAGGAACTTAATATTACAGGATATCCCAATATTAGTAATAATATCACTAGGCGTCAACATATTCGTGAAGCCGTGTTGGGAGTTATCCAACCTGAAGATCTTGTAGTAGTACAGTTTCCGATGTGGACTCATCTCAATTTTCAAGCAGAATTTTTTGATGCGATAAAAAATATAGAATCAGTTAAAATGGTTGCCCTCATCCATGATATTCCAACATGGATGTTTACAGAGGGAAACGATTATAACCGTGATAATGATTTTTGGCTTAATCAATTAAAGAAGTTTGATTTAATCATGGTTGCCAATGATAAGATGGCACAAAAATTGTATGAAGACGGTGTGGATGTTGCGATGATCCCAATGCAAATTTGGGATTATTGTTATCGTGGCCCTAAGCAAGAAAAGTTATTTCGCAAAAAGCTTTATTATGTAAGTGGTCGAGACATAATGGACATTGATTACACGGCATCAACACCGTTGTATTTTTACAACAAAAATGTTGAAAATGCGGTATTAGCATATGGCAGTGTTACTTGGGCCGGCAGGAAGCCCAGCGATGAAATTGTGGCAGAAATTGATGGTGGTTTTGGTATTGTTGTCAGCGATAATATTAAAGAAAAATCGAATATGAATTTTGCTTTTTATAATCAGTTCAATAATCCTACAAAATTATCATTATATTTAGCAGCGGGAATACCATTAATTGTGGCCAGTAAAACACCACATTCCAAGTTGGTTGCAGAACACGGTATAGGCTTAGTCGTTGATGATTTGAATGACATTGATCAGATTTTAGCCAAAATTACAGCAGCAGGGTATCAACAAATGCTTGAACGTGTTAAGCCTTGGCAGGAAGCGGTCTGTAAAGGTTATTTCGTTAAGAGAGCGTTAATGGCCATGATTCGATACATTGACTTAGGAATTGAAGATGACTTAGTTAACAAATAGACTAATCAGAGTGAGTATGAAAGGAGGTGATGGGAGATGCCAATTCGAGATGAGCAAATGCGACGGAGAAATCGCGAAATTTTGAAGGATTTGAATATTAGTCACTACGAACGAAATGAGCTTATAAAAAAGGAGCGAGAATTACTGAGAATTCAAACAGCAGGGTCAGTTTATATTGATGTGCCTTTTCAGGTAGATTTTGGAACAAACATTCATTTTGCGGGTAATTTCTATGCTAATACAGATTGTCTTTTCTTGGATACGGGCGATATTAATTTTGGTAAGGACGTGAAGTTAGGACCACGAGTACAAATTTATACAGTAAATCATCCTGTTAATCCGAAAGAACGTTTAGAAAAGGGGTATGCGATTGCGGCCTCGGTTAACATTGGTGACAATGTCTGGATTGGTGGCGGTGTCATTATTAATCCTGGCATCACAATTGGTGAGAACACGGTGGTGGGTTCAGGGAGTGTGGTGACAAAGTCTTTGCCGGCAAATGTGCTAGCAGCTGGTGTGCCGGCAAAAATTATCCGTAAAATATGAGGAAAAAGAAAGGTTGACAGAAGTAGATGTCCAAAAAAAATAACTTAAATAAGATGAGGCTGTCGGGTAAGAAAGAAAGATATAAATCCTATAAAAGTAATAAAACGTGGGTATATGCCACAATCACAGGAATAACGAGTATAGTCGGTGGTGGTGGCATTGCGATACCAATCATTAAAGCTGATACGGCAAGCACAAATAATACTAATGCCAGTGAGGTGGATTCGAACAAATTATTAGTTAATCAAAAAAAAGTTACTATACCGGCGACAGCCAGAGTAGAAAATCTTTCAGCAAATCAAGAGGCAACGATTTCTATTTCAGACCAAGCATACAATCCCGTCAATGGTTGGTACACAGAAGTTTCAGGATACTGGACATACGGAATTGCTGCATTGAACAACGACAATAGCCATGTTTTGATACTATTGATATCAAAACAAGATCCCACTAAAATATATTTCACTACGGGAACATATACTGGGAGTACGGTAGTAGCTGATCCAGGAAAAACACCAACCCAAGTAACTTCAGCTAATCAAAGTATTTGGGGTGGAGCAATGGTTCGTTTAAATGGAACCTCCGGTGTTTATGTTACGAGGCCTACTGGTGGACAGCTGTATGTAAAATATCGCAGTGCGAGTGGTGGAACTACTGGAGATGGTAATTTAGGCAATAATGTAAATTGGACTCCACTCCTGCCTAGTTCAGCTAATGTAACAATAAAATATCAGGACGAAGCTGGTAACCAACTACAACCTGACACTACTAAAACCTTTTACAGTCAAATTGAGGGTTATTCAGTAAGTGATATTCCTCAAACTCTTAATGGTTTGGATTATGTTTCATCTTCTGGTAATTTAACTGGTCGAACTACTGCTCAAGTAATTCTTAAATATAGTGCTATACCTTCGCAGTCAAACAGTGATTCCGTGTCGGATTCAACGAGTGGTTCAGACAGTCAATCAACAAGTGACAGTACAAGTGATTCGATATCAGATTCAATTATTGACTCAGTTTCTGATAGTGATTCATTGAGTGATTCAGATTCGATGAGTGATAGTCAGTCAACAAGTGACAGTACAA